>SNQN01000179.1:0-55190 GCA_008642245.1 Bassia scoparia
TAATGAAAAAACGACAAAACGACGAAACGCTCGTAGGAGGCAGTATGCTTAGTATTGACGCACAAAACTGTTGGAATAGTCATTTCTCATGGCCGTGAAGGCATGACGGAAATTCCGTGCAAGTTCGAGCCGGGTCGCCGAAATGTCGTTTCTTGGCCGAAAAACGTGGGTTATACATCACCGAAATGAGGTCTCCGGACAATTTTCAGAAAAATTGCCGAAATTTTTACCATGGGTTCATACGATAATATGATGGGTCCAAGGAAGATTTGGGGGCCAAATGAGCCCATACGGGGGACTTTTGAGCCCGTTAATGAAAAAACGAGAAAACGTCGAAACGCTCAAAGGAGGCAGTATGCTTAGTATTTGGGCACAAAACTGTTGGAATAGTCATTTCTCATGGCCGTGAAGGCGTGACGGAAATTCCGGGCAAGTTCGCGCCGGGTCGCCGAGATGTCAGTTCCTTGCCGAAAAACGTGGGTTATTACATCACCGAAATGAGGTCTCCGGACAATTTTCGGAAAAATTGCCGAAATTTTTACCATGGGTTCATACGATAATATGATTGGTCCGAGGAAGATTTGGGTGCCAAATGAGCCCATAAGGGGGACTTTTGAGCCCGTTAACGAAAAAACGAGAAAACGACGAAACGCTCGTAGGAGGCAGTATGCTTAGTAATTGCGCACAAAACTGTTGGAATAGTCATTTCTCATGGCCGTGAAGGCATGACGGAAATTCCGTGCAAGTTCGAGCCGGGTCGCCGAGATGTCGTTTCTTTGCCGAAAAACGTGGGTATACATCACCGAAATGAGGTCCCCGAAAAATTTCCGGAAAAATTGCCGAAATTTTTACCATGGGTTCCTACGATAATATGATTTGTCCAAGGAAGATTTTGGGGCCAAATGAGCCCATAAGTTGGACTTTTGAGCCCGTTATCGAAAAAACGAGAAAACGTCAAAACGCTCGTAGGAGGCAGTATGCTTAGTATTTGGGCATAAAACTGTTGGAATTGTCATTTCTCATGGCCGTGAAGGCGTGACGGAAATTCCGGGCAAGTTCGAGCCGGGTCGCCGAGATGTCGTTTCTTGGCCGAAAAACGTGGGTTATACATCACCGAAATGAGGTCTCCGGAACAATTTTCGGAAAAATTGCCGAAATTTTTACCATGGGTTCATACCATAATATGATGGGTCCGAGGAAGATTTGGGGGCCAAATGAGCCCATACGGGGGACTTTTGAGCCCGTTAACGAAAAAACGAGAAAACGTCGAAACGCTCGTAGGAGGCAGTATGCTTAGTATTTGGGCACAAAACTGTTGGAATAGTCATTTCTCATGGCCGTGAAGGCGTGACGTAAATTCCGGGCAAGTTCGAGCCGGGTCGCCTAGATGTCGTTTCTTTGCCGAAAAACGTGGGTTATACATCACCGAAATGAGGTCCCTGAACAATTTTCGGAAAAATTGCCGAAATTTTCACCATGGGTTCATACGATAATATGATTGGTTCGAGGAAGATTTGAGGGCCAAATGAGCCTATACGGGGGACTTTTAAGCCCGTTAACGAAAAAACGAGAAAACATCGAAACGCTTGTAGGAGGCAGTATATGCTTAGTATTTCGGCACAAAACTGTTGGAATAGTCATTTCTCATGGCCGTGAAGGCGTGATGGAAATTCCGTGCAAGTTCGAGCCGGGTCGCCAAGATGTCGTTTCTTGGCCGAAAAACTTGGGTTATACATCACCGAAATGAGGTCCCTGAAAAATTTCCGAAAAAATTGCCGAAATTTTTACCATGGGTTCCTACGATAATAAGATTTGTCCAAGGAAGATTTTGGGGCCAAATGAGCCCATAAGGGGGACTTTTGAGCTCGTTAACGAAAAAACGAGAAAACGTCGAAACGCTCGTAGGAGGCAGTATGCTTAGTATTTGGGCACAAAACTGTTGGAATAGTCATTTCTCATGGCCGTGAAGGCGTGACGGAAATTCCGGGCAAGTTCGAGCCGGGTCGCCGAGATGTCGTTTCTTGGCCGAAAAACGCGGGTTATACATCACCGAAATGAGGTCCCCAGACATTTTTCGGAAAAATTGCCGAAATTTTTATCATGGGTTCATACGATAATATGATGGGTCCGAAGAAAATTTGGGGGCCAAATGAGCCCATAAGGGGGACTTTTGAGACCTTTAATGAAAAAACGAGAAAACGTCGAAACACTCGTAGGAGGCAATATACGTAGTATTTGGGCACAAAACTGTTGGAATAGTCATTTCTCATGGCCGTGAAGGCGTGACGGAAAATTCGGGCAAGTTCGTGCCGGGTTGCCGAGATGTCGTTTCTTGGCCGAAAAACGTGGGTTATAAATCACCGAAATGAGGTCCTCGGATATTTTTTTGAAAAATTGCCGAAATTTTTACCATGGGTTCATACGATAATATGATGGGTCCGAGGAAAATTTGGGGGCCAAATGAGCCCATAAGGGGGACTTTTGAGACCGTTAACGAAAAAACGAGAAAACGTCGAAACGCTCGTAGGAGGCAGTATGCTTAGTATTTGGGCACAAAACTGTTGGAATAGTCATTTCTCATGGCCGTGAAGGCGTGACGGTAATTCCGGGCAAGTATGAGCCGGGTCGGCGAGAAGTCGTTTCTTGGCCGGAAAAACGTGGGTTATACATCACCGAAATAAGGTCTCCGGACAATTTTCGGAAAAATTGCCGAAATTTTTACCATGGGTTCATACGATAATACGATGGGTCCGAGGAAGATTTGGGGGCCAAATGAGCCCATACGGGGGACTTTTGAGCCCGTTAACGAAAAAACGAGAAAACGACGAAACGCTCGTAGGAGGCAGTATGCTTAGTATTTGGGCACAAAACTGTTGGAATAGTCATTTCTCATGGCCGTGAAGGCGTGATGGAAATTCCGTGCAAGTTCGAGCCGGGTCGACGAAATGTCGTTTCTTGGCCGAAAAACGTGGGTTATACATCACCGAAATGAGGTCCCCGGACATTTTTCAGAAAAATTGCCAAAATTTTTACCATTGGTTTATACGATAATATGATGGGTCCGAGGAAAATATGGGGGCCAAATGAGCCCATAAGGGGCACTTTTGAGCCCGTTAACGAAAAAACGAGAAAACGTCGAAACGCTCGTAGGAGGCAGTATGCTTAGTATTTGCGCACAAAACTGTTGGAATAGTCATTTCTCATGGCCGTGAAGGGGTGACGGAAATTCCGGGCAAGTTCGAGCCGGGTCTTCGAGATGTCGTTTTTTGGCCGAAAAACGTGGGTTATACATCACCGAAATGAGGTCTCCCGACAATTTTCGAAAAAATTGCCGAAATTTTTACCATGGTTTCATACGATAAAATGCTGGGAAGATTTGGGGGCCAAATGAGCCCATACGGGGGACTTTTGTGCCCGTTAACAAAAAAAAAAAACGAGAAAACGTCGAAACGCTTGTAGGAGGCAGTATGCTTAATATTTGGGCACAAAATTGTTGGAATAGTCATTTCTCATGGCCGTGAAGGCGTGACGGAAATTCCGGGCAAGTTCGAGCCGGGTCGCCGAGATGTCGTTTCTTGGCCGAAAAACGTGGGATATACATCACCGAAATGGGGTCCCCGAAAAATTTCCGAAAAATTGCCGAAATTTTTACCATGGGTTCCTACGATAATATGATTTGTCCAAGGAAGATTTTGGGGCCAAATGATCCCATAAGGGGACTTTTGAGCCCGTTAACGAAAAATTGAGAAAACGTCGAATCGCTCGTAGGAGGCAGTATGCTTAGTATTTGGGCATAAAACTGTTGGAATTGTCATTTTTCATGGACGTGAAGGCGTGACGGAAATTCCGTGCAAGTTCGAGCCGGGTCGCCGAGATGTCGTTTCTTGGCCGATAAACGTGGGTTATACATCACCGAAATGAGGTCCCCGGACATTTTTCAGAAAAATTGCCGAAATTTTTACCATGGGTTCATACGATAATATGATGGGTCCGAGGAAAATTTGGGGGCCAAATGAGCCCATAAAGGGGACTTTTGAGCCCGTTAACGAAAAAACGAGAAAACGTCGAAACGCTCGTAGGAGGCAGTATGCTTAGTATTTGGGCACAAAACTGTTGGAATAGTCATTTCTCATGGCCGTGAAGGCGTGACGGAAATTCCGGGCAAGTTCGAGCCGGGTCGCCGAGATGTCGATTCTTGGCCGAAAAACGTGGGTTATACATCACCGAAATGAGGTCTCCGGACAATTTTCGGAAAAATTGCCGAAATTTTTACCATGGGTTCATACGATAATATGATTGGTCCGAGGAAGATTTGGGGCCAAATGAGCCCATACGGGGGACTTTTGAGCCCGTTAACGAAAAAACGAGAAAACGTCGAAACGCTCGTAGGAGGCAGTATGCTTAGTATTTGGGCACAAAACTGTTGGAATAGTCATTTCTAATGGCCGTGAAGGCGTGATGGAAATTCCGTGCAAGTTCGAGCCGGGTCGCCGAGATGTCGTTTCTTGGCCGAAAAACGTGGGATATACATCACTGAAATGAGGTCCCCGAAAAATTTCCGGAAAAATTGCCGAAATTTTTACCATGGGTTCCTACGATAATATGATTTGTCCAAGGAAGATTTTGGGGCCAAATGAGCCCATAAGGGGGACTTTTGAGCCCGTTAACGAAAAAACGAGAAAACGTCGAAACGCTCGTAGGAGGCAGTATGCTTAGTATTTGGGCACAAAACTGTTGGAATTGTCATTTCTCATGGCCGTGAAGGCGTGACGGAAATTCCGGGCAAGTTCGAGCAGGGTCGCCGAGATGTCGTTTCTTGGCCGAAAAACGTGGGTTATACATCACCGAAATTAGGTCCCCGGACATTTTGCGGAAAAATTGCCGAAATTTTTACCATAGGTTCATACGATAATATGATGGGTTCGAGGAAAATTTGGGGGCCAAATGATCCCATAAGGGGGACTTTTAAGACCGTTAACGAAAAAACGAGAAAACGTCGAAACGCTCGTAGGAGGCAGTATACGTAGTTTTTTGGCACAAAACTGTTGGAATAGTCATTTCTCATGGTCGTGAAGGCGTGACGGAAATTCCGGGCAAGTTCGAGCCGGGTCGCCGAGATGTCGTTTCTTGGCCGAAAAACGTGGGTTATACATCACCGAAATGAGGTCTCCGGACAATTTTCGGAAAAATTTCCGAAATTTTTACCATGGGTTCATACGATAATATGATGGGTCCGAGGAAGATTTGGGGGCCAAATGAGCCCATACGGGGGACTTTTGAGCCCGTTAACGAAAAAACGAGAAAACGTCGAAACGCTCGTAGGAGGCAGTATGCTTAGTATTTGGGCACAAAACTGTTGGAATAGTCATTTCTCATGGCCGTGAAGGCGTGACGGAAATTCCGGGCAAGTTCGAGCCGGGTCGCCGAGATGTCGTTTCTTGGGCGAAAAACGTGGGTTATACATCACCGAAATGAGGTCCCCGGACATTTTCGGAAAAATTGCCAAAATTTTTACCATGGGTTCATACGATAATATGATGGGTCCGACGAAAATTTGGGGGCCAAATGAGCCCATAAGGGGGACTTTTGAGACCGTTAACGAAAAAACGAGAAAACGTCGAAACGCTCGTAGGAGGCAGTATACGTAGTATTTAGGCACAAAACTGTTGGAATAGTCATTTCTAATGGCCGTGAAGGCGTGACGGAAATTCCGGGCAAGTTCGAGCCGGGTCGCCGAGATGTCGTTTCTTGGCCGAAAAACGTGGGTTATACATCACCGAAATGAGGTCCCCGGACAATTTTTCGGAAAAATTGCTGAAATTTTTACCATGGGTTCATACGATAATATGATGGGTCCAAGGAAGATTTTGGGGCAAAATGAGCCCATAAGGGTGACTTTTGAGCTCGTTAACGAAAAAACGAGAAAACGTCGAAACGCTCGTAGGAGGCAGTATATGTAGTATTTTGGCACAAAACTGTTGGAATAGTCGTTTCTCATTGCCGTGAAGGCGTGATGGATATTCCGGGAAAGTTCGAGCCGGGTCGCCGAGATGTCGTTTCTTGGCCGAAAAACGTGGGTTATACATCACCGAAATGAGGTCCCGGACAATTTTCGGAAAAATTGCCGAAATTTTTACCATGGGTTCATACGATAATATGATGGGTCCGAGGAAGATTTGGGGGCCAAATGAGCCCATAAGGGGGACTTTTGAGCCCGTTAACGAAAAAACAAGAAAACGTCGAATTGCTCGTAGGAGGCAGTAAGCTTAGTATTTGGGCACAAAACTGTTGGAATAGTCATTTATCATGGCCGTGAAGGCGTGACAGACATTACGGGCAATTTCGAGCCGGGTCGCCGAGATGTCGTTTCTTGGCCAAAAAACGTGGGTTATACATCACCGAAATGAGGTCCCCGGACATTTTTCGGAAAAATTGCCGAAACTTTTTACCATGGGTTCATACGATAATATGATGGGTCCGAGGAAAATATGGGGGTCAAATGAGCCCATAAGGGGGACTTTTGAGCCCGTTAACGAAAAAACGAGAAAACGACGAAACGCTCGTAGGAGGCAGTATGCTTAGTATCGGCGCACAAAACTGTTGGAATAGTCATTTCTCATGGCCGTGAAGGCGTGACGGAAATACTGGGCAAGTTCGAGCCGGGTCGCTGAGATGTCGTTTCTTGGCCGAAAAACGTGGTTATACATCACCGAAATGAGGTCCCCGGACATTTTTCGGAAAAAATTGCCGAAATTTTACCATGGGTTCATACGATAATTTGATGGGTCCAAGGAAGATTTTGGGGCTAAATGAGCCCATAAGGGGGACTTTTGAGCCCGTTAACGAAAAAACGAGAAAACGTCGAAACGCTCGTAGGAGGCAGTATGCTTAGTATTTGGGCACAAAACTGTTGGAATTGTCATTTCTAATGGCCGTGAAGGCGTGACGGAAATTCGGGCATGTTCGAGCCGGGTCGCCGAGTTGTCGTTTCTTGGACGAAAAACGTGGGTTATACATCACCGAAATGAGGTCCCCGTAAAATTTTCGTAAAAATTGCTAAATTTTTACCATGGGTTCATACGATAATATGATGGGTCCGAGGAAGATTTTGGGGCCAAATGAGCCCATACGGGGGACTTTTGAGCCCGTTAACGAAAAAATGAGAAAACGTCGAAACGCTCGTAGGAGGCAGTATGCTTAGTATTTGGGCACAAAACTGTTGGAATAGTCATTTCTCATGGCCGTGAAGGCGTGACGGAAATTCCGGGCAAGTTCGAGCCGGGTCGCCGAGATGTCGTTTCTTGGCCGAAAAACGTGGGTTATACATCACCAAATGAGGTCCCCGGACATTTTTCGGAAAAATTGCCGAAACTTTTACCATGGGTTCATACGATAATATGATGGGTCCAGGAAGATTTGGGGCCAAATGAGCCCATAAGGGTGACTTTTGAGCCCGTTAACGAAAAAACGAGAAAACGTCAAACGCTCGTAGGAGGCAGTATGCTTAGTATTTGGGCACAAAACTGTTGGAATAGTCATTTCTAATGGCCGTGAAGGCGTGACGGAAATTCCGGGCAAGTTCGAGCCGGGTCGCCGAGATGTCGTTTCTTGGCCGAAAAACGTGGGTTATACATCACCGAAATGAGGTCCCCGGACATTTTTCGGAAAAATTGCCGAAATTTTTACCATGGGTTCATACGATAATAAGATGGGTCCAAGGAAGATTTTGGGGCCAAATGAGCCCATAAGGGGACTTTTGAGCCCGTTAACGAAAAAACGAGAAAACGTCGAAACGCTCGTAGGAGGCAGTATACGTAGTATTTTGGCACAAAACTGTTGGAATAGTCATTTCTCATGGCCGTGAAGGCGTGACGGAAATTCCGGGCAAGTTCGAGCCGGGTCGCCGAGATGTCGTTTCTTGGCAGAAAAACGTGGGTTATACACTTATACATCACCGAAATGAGGTCCCCGGACATTTTTCGGAAAAATTCCCGAAACTTTTTACCATGGGTTCATACGATAATATGATGGGTCCGAGGAAAATATCGGGGCCAAATGAGCCCATAAGGGGGACTTTTGAGCCCGTTAACGAAAAAACGAGAAAACGACGAAACGCTCGTAGGAGGCAGTATGCTTAGTATCGGCTCACAAAACTGTTGGAATAGTCATTTCTCATAGCCGTGAAGGCGTGACGGAAATTTCGGGCAAGTTCGAGCCGGGTCGCCGAGATGTCGTTTCTTGGCCGAAAAACGTGGGTTATACATCACCGAAATGAGGTCCCGGACAATTTTCGGAAAAATTGCCGAAATTTTTACCATGGGTTCATACGATAATATGATGGGTCCGAGGAAGATTTGGGGGCCAAATGAGCCCATAAGGGACTTTTGAGCCCGTTAACGAAAAAACGAGAAAACGTCGAAACGCTCGTAGGAGGCAGTATGCTTAGTATTTGGGCACAAAACTGTTGGAATAGTCATTTCTCATGGCCGTGAAGGCGTGACGGAAATTCCGGGCAAGTTCGAGCCGGGTCGCCGAGATGTCGTTTCTTGGCCGAAAAACGTGGGTTATACATCACCGAAATGAGGTCCCGGACATTTTTCGGAAAAATTGCCGAAATTTTTACCATGGGTTCATACGATAATATGATGGGTCCAAGGAAGATTTTCGGGCCAAATGAGCCCATAAGGGTGACTTTTGAGCTCGTTAACGAAAAAACGAGAAAACGTCGAAACGCTCGTAGGAGGCAGTATACGTAGTATTTTGGCACAAAACTGTTGGAATAGTCATTTCTCATGGCCGTGAAGGCCGTGACGGATATTCCGGGCAAGTTCGAGCCGGGTCGCCGAGATGTCGTTTCTTGGCCGAAAAACGTGGGTTATACATCACCGAAATGAGGTCCCCGGACATTTTTCTGAAAAATTGCCGAAACTTTTTACCATGGGTTCATACGATAATATGATGGGTCCGAGGAAAATTTGGGGCCCAAAATTAGCCCATAAAGGGGACTTTTGAGACCGTTAACGAAAAAACGAGAAAACATCAAAACGCTCGTAGGAGGCAGTATACGTAGTATTTTGGCACAAAACTGTTGGAATAGTCATTTCTCATGGCCGTGAAGGCGTGACGGAAATTCCGGGCAAGTTCGAGTCGGGTCGCCGAGATGTCGTTTCTTGGCCGAAAAACGTGGGTTATACATCACCGAAATGAGGTCCCCGGACAATTTTCGGAAAATTGCCGAAATTTTTACCATGGGTTCATACGATAATATGATGGGTCAGAGGAAGATTTTGGGGCCAAATGAGCCCATAAGGGGGACTTTTGAGCCCGTTAACGAAAAAACGAGAAAACGTCGAAACGCTCATAGGAGGCAGGATGCTTAGTATTTGGGCACAAAACTGTTGGAATTGTCATTTCTCATGGCCGTGAAGGCGTGATGGAAATTCCGGGCAAGTTCGAGCTGGGTCGCCGAGTTGTCGTTTATTGGACGAAAAACGTGGGTTATACATCACCGAAATGAGGTCCCCGGACTTTTTTCGGAAAAATTGCCGAAACTTTTTACCATGGGTTCATACGATAATATGATGGGTCCGAGGAAAATATGGGGGCCAAATGAGCCCATAAGGGGGACTTTTGAGCCCGTTAACGAAAAAACGAGAAAACGACGAAACGCTCGTAGGAGGCAGTATGCTCAGTATCGGCGCACAAAACTGTTGGAATTGTCATTTCTCATGGCCGTGAAGGCGTGACGGAAATACCGGGCAAGTTCGAGCCGGGTCGCCGAGATGTCGTTTCTTGGCCGAAAAACGTGGGTTATACATCACCGAAATGAGGTCCCCCGACATTTTTCGGAAAAACTACCGAAATTTTACCATGGGTTCATACGATAATTTGATGGGTCCAAGAAAGATTTTGGGGCTAAATGAGCCCATAAGGGGAACTTTTGAGCCCGTTAACGAAAAAACGAGAAAACGTCGAAACGCTCGTAGGAGGCAGTATGCTTAGTATTTGGGCACAAAACTGTTGGAATTGTCATTTCTAATGGCCGTGAAGGCGTGACGGAAATTTCGGGCATGTTCGAGCCGAGTCGCCGAGTTGTCGTTTCTTGGACGAAAAACGTGGGTTATACATCACCGAAATGAGGTCCCCGTAAAATTTTCGTAAAAATTGGCTAAATCTTTACCATGGGTTCATACGATAATATGATGGGTCCAAGGAAGATTTTGGGGCCAAATGAGCCCATAACGGGGACTTTTGAGCCCGTTAACGAAAAAATGAGAAAACGTCGAAACGCTCGTAGGAGGCAGTATGCTTAGTATTTAGGCACAAAACTGTTGGAATAGTCATTTCTCATGGCCGTGAAGGCGTGACGGAAATTCCGAGCAAGTTCGATCCGGGTCGCCGAGATGTCGTTTCTTGGCCGAAAAACGTGGGTTATACATCACCGAAATGAGGTCCCCGGACATTTTTCGGAAAAATTGCCGAAACTTTTTACCATGGGTTCATACGATAATATGATGGGTCCGAGGAAGATTTGGGGGCCAAATGAGCCCATACGGGGGACTTTTGAGCCCGTTAACGAAAAATTGAGAAAACGTCGAAACGCTCGTAGGAGGCATTATGCTTAGTATTTGGGCACAAAACTGTTGGAATAGTCATTTCTAATGGCCGTGAAGGCGTGACGGATATTCCTGGTAAGTTCGAGTCGGGTCGCCGAGATGTCGTTTCTTGGTAGAAAAACGTGGGTTATACATCACCGAAATGAGGTCCCCGTAAAATTTTCGTAAAAATTGGCTAAATTTTTACCGTGGGTTCATACGATAATATGATGGGTCCAAGGAAGATTTTGGGGACAAATGAGCCCATAAGGGGGACTTTTGAGCCCGTTAACGAAAAAAATAGAAAACGTCGAAACGCTCGTAGGAGGCAGTATGCTTAATATTTAGGCACAAAACTGTTGGAATAGTCATTTCTCATGGCCGTGAAGGCGTGACGGAAATTCCGAGCAAGTTCGAGCCGGGTCGCCGAGATGTCGTTTCTTGGCCGAAAAACGTGGGTTATACATCACCGAAATGAGGTCCCCGGACATTTTTCGGAAAAATTGCCGAAATTTTACCATGGGTTCATACGATAATATGATGGGTCCGAGGAAAATTTGGGGCCAAATGAGCCCATACGGGGGACTTTTGAGACCGTTAACGAAAAAACGAGAAAACGTCGAAACGCTCGTAGGAGGCAGTATGCTAGTATTTGGGCACAAAACTGTTGGAATAGTCATTTCTCATGGCCGTGAAGGCGTGACGGAAATTCCGGGCAAGTTCGAGCCGGGTCGCCGAGATGTCGTTTCTTGGCCGAAAAACGTGGGTTATACATCACCGAAATGAGGTCCCCGGACATTTTTCGGAAAAATTGCCGAAATTTTTACCATGGGTTCATACGATAATATGATGGGTCCAAGGAAGATTTTGGGGCCAAATGAGCCCATAAGGGTGACTTTTGAGCTCGTTAACGAAAAAACGAGAAAACGTCGAAACGCTCGTAGGAGGCAGTATACGTAGTATTTTGGCACAAAACTGTTGGAATAGTCATTTCTCATGGCCGTGAAGGCGTGACGGATATTCCGGGCAAGTTCGAGCCGGGTCGCCGAGATGTCGTTTCTTGGCCGAAAAACGTGGGTTATACATCACCGAAATGAGGTCTCCGGACATTTTCGGAAAAATTGCCCGAAACTTTTTACCATGGGTTCATACGATAATATGACGGGTCCGAGGAAGATTTGGGGGCCAAATGAGCCCATACGGGGGACTTTTGAGACCGTTAAAGAAAAAATGAGAAAACGTCGAAACGCTCAAAGGAGGCAGTATGCTTAGTATTTGGGCACAAAACTGTTAGAATATTCATTTCTCATGGCCGTGAAGGCGTGACGGAAATTCCGAGCAAGTTCGAGCCGGGTCGCCGAGATGTCGTTTCTTTGCCGAAAAACGTGGGTTATACATCACCGAAATGAGGTCCCCGGACAATTTTCGGAAAAATTGCCGAAATTTTCACCATGGGTTCATACGATAATATGATTGGTCCGAGGAAGATTTGAGGGCCAAATGAGCCCATACGGGGGACTTTTGAGCCCGTTAACGAAAAAACGAGAAAACGTCGAAACGCTTGTAGGAGGCAGTATGCTTAGTATTTGGGCACAAAACTGTTGGAATAGTCATTTCTCATGGCCGTGAAGGCGTGATGGAAATTCCGTACAAGTTCGAGCCGGGTCGCCGAGATGTCGTTTCTTGGCCGAAAAACGTGGGTTATACATCAGCGAAATGAGGTCCCCGGACATTTTTCAGAAAAATTGCCGAAATTTTTACCATTGGTTCATACGATAATATGACGGGTCCAAGGAAGATTTTGGGGCCAAATGAGCCCATAAGGGGGACTTTTGAGCCCATTAACGAAAAAACGAGAAAACGTCGAAACGCTCGTAGGAGGCAGTATGCTTAGTATTTGGGCACAAAACTGTTGGAATTGTCATTTCTCATGCCCGTGAAGGCGTGACGGAAATTCTGGGCAAGTTCGAGCCGGGTCGCCGAGTTGTCGTTTCTTGACCGAAAAACGTGGGTTATACATCACCGAAATGAGGTCCCCGGACAATTTTCGGAAAAATTGCCGAAATTTTTACCATGGGTTCATACGATAATATGATGGGTCCGAGTAAAATTTGGGGGCCAAATGAGCCCATACGGGGACTTTTGAGCCCGTTAATGAAAAAACGAGAAAACGTCGAAACGCTCGTAGGAGGCAGTATGCTTAGTATTTGGGCACAAAACTGTTGGAATAGTCATTTCTCATGGCCGTGAAGGCGTGACGGAAATTCCGGGCAAGTTCGAGCTGGGTCGCCAAGATGTCGTTTCTTGGCCGAAAAACGTGGGTTATACATAGGAATGGCAACGGATCGGATCCGGACCGGATCCTACTGGATCCAGATCCAGATCCGTTTTTGAGTGAAGGATCCAGTCCGATCCGTATCCGTCGGATATTTTTCTTAGATCCATATCCATATCCGACGGATCTTACGGTACGGATCTTAAACGGATCCTATGAATCATTGCAAAATTTACCTATTTGAATTTGCCAAAACAATATTTAATAAATTCAACCTTCCAAATATTGTTCTTTTGGGTCAATACTTAGAAAATAAATAATAAATCCACAAAGTTCAATAATTACAATTAAAAATAACAAAGTGTACACAACATACTAATAATCCTAAAAAACAGAACAAATCAAAACTAAACTCATTAAGCACAAACCAACCACACAAACAGTATAACTACAATAATAATATAATAATAATAATAATAATAAATAATAATAATAATAATAATAATAATAATAAAATAATAATATATAATAATAATATATAATAATAATAAATATACTAATTATAATATATAATAATAATAATAATAATAATAATAATAATAATAATAATAATAATAATAATAATAATAATAATAATAATAATAATAATAATAATAATAATAATTATAATAATAATAATAATAATAACAAGAATAATAACAATAATAATAAGAACAGTAAGTCAGTAATAATAAGAACAATTAAAAGAAATATCTAATTGTGGTATACCTTATACTGGTATGTGAGTATGTCAGTAAGGCTAAGGCACTAAAGCTGTGGTTGTTATTTTTTAACTTTAAAATATCTAATATATATATATATATATTAAAAATAGAAATATATTTATTATTTTAAAAAACGGGTAAACGGATCCGGATTCGGATCCGTTTATGAGATCCGGATCCGTATCCGTTTTTCTAGGCAGGATACGTATTCGACCCGGATCCGTCGGGTCCAAAAATTTAGGATCCACTTTTCTTTAAAAACGGATACGAATCCGCGGATCCGGGGCGGGTCCAGGATCCACTGCCAACTCTAGTTATACATCACCGAAATGAGGTCCCCGGACAATTTTTGGAAAAATTTCCGAAATTTTTTACCATGGATTCATACGATAATATGATGGGTCCGAGGAAGATTTGTGGGCAAAATGAGCCCATACGGGGGACTTTTGAGCCCGTTAACGAAAAAACGAGAAAACGTCGAAACGCTCGTAGGAGGCAGTATGCTTAGTATTTAGGCACAAAACTGTTGGAATAGTCATTTCTCATGGCCGTGAAGGCGTGACGGAAATTCCGGGCAAGTTCGAGCCGGGTCGCCGAGATGTCGTTTCTTGGCCGAAAAACGTGGGTTATACATCTCCGAAATGAGGTCCTCGGACATTTTTCGGAAAAATTGCCGAATTTTTTACCATGGGTTCATACAATAAAATGATAGGTCCGAGGAAGATTTGGGGGCCAAATGAGCCCATACGAGGTCTTTTGAGCTCGTTAACGAAAAAACGAGAAAAAGTCGAAACGCTCGTAGGAGGCAATATTCTTAGTATTTGGGCACAAAACTATTGGAATAGTCATTTCTCATGGCCGTGAAAGCGTGACGGAAATTCCGAGCAAGTTCAAGCCAGGTCGCCGATATGTCGTTTATTCGCCGAAAAACGTGGGTTATACATCACCGAATTGAAGTCCCCGGACAATTTTCGAAAAAATGCCGAAATTTTTACCATGCGTTCATACGATAATATGATGGGTCCGAGGAAGATTTAGGTGCCAAATGAGCCCATAAGGGGGACTTTTGAACCCGTTAACGAAAAAACGAGAAAACGTCGAAACGCTCGTAGGAGGCAATATGCTTAGTATTTGGGCACAAAATTGTTGGAATAGTCATTTCTCATAGCCGTGAAGGCGTGACGGAAATTCCGGGCAAGTTCGAGTCGGGTCGCCGAGTTGTCGTTTCTTGGACGAAAAACGTGGGTTATACATCACCGAAATGAGGTCCCCGTAAAATTTTCGAAAAAATTGGCTAAATTTTTACCATGGGTTCATACGATAATATGATGGGTCCAAGGAAGATTTTGGGGTCAAATGAGCCCATAAGGGGGACTTTTGAGCCCGTTAACGAAAAAATTAGAAAACGTCGAAACGCTCGTAGGAGGCAGTATGCTTAGTATTTAGGCACAAAACTGTTGGAATACTCATCTCTCATGGCCGTGAAGGTGTGAAGGAAATTCCGTCAAGTTCGAGCCGGGTCGCCGAGATGTCGTTTCTTGGCCTAAAAACGTGGGTTATACATCACCGAAATGAGGTCCCCGGACATTTTTCGGAAAAATTGCCGAAATTTTTACCATGGGTTCATACGATAATATGATGGGTCCNGGAGGCAGTATGCTTAGTATTTGGGCACAAAACTGTTGGAATAGTCATTTCTCATGGCCGTGAAGGCGTGACGGAAATTCCGGGCAAGTTCGAGCCGGGTCGCCGAGATGTCGTTTTTTAGCCGAAAAACGTGGGTTATACATCTCCGAAAAGAGGTCCTCGGACATTTTTCGGAAAAATTGCCGAAATTTTTACCATGGGTTCATAAGATAATATGATGGGTCCGAGGAAGATTTGGGGGCCAATGAGCCCATACGGGGGACTTTTGAGCCCGTTAACGAAAAAACGAGAAAAAGTCGAAACGCTCGTAGGAGGCAATATGCTTAGTATTTGGGCACAAAACTATTGGAATAGTCATTTCTCATGGCCGTGAAAGCGTGACGGAAATTCCGAGCAAGTTCAAGCCGGGTCACCGAGATGTCGTTTCTTGGCCGAAAAACGTGTGTTATACATCACCGAAATGAGGTCCTCGGACATTATTCGGAAAAATTGCCGAAAGTTTTACCATGGGTTCATACGATAATATGATGGGTCCGAGGAAGATTTGGGGGCCAAATGAGCCCATACGGGGGACTTTTGAGCTCGTTAACGAAAAAATAAGAAAACGTTGAAACGCTCGTAGGAGGCAATATGCTTAGTATTTGGGCACAAAACTGTTTGAATAGTCATTTCTCATGTCTCTGGATAATTTTCGGAAAAATTGTTGAAATTTTTACCTTGGTTTCATGTGATAATATGATGGGTTCAAGGAAGATTTGGGGGTCAAATGAATCCATACGGGAGACTTTTAAGTACGTAAAAGAAAAAACGAGAAAACGTTGAAACACTTGTAGGAGGTAACAACTGCCGTAACATGCTTAGTAATTGGGTAAAAAATTAGTGGAATAGTCAATTCTAATGGTCTTGAAGGAGAGAAAGAAAATCCGGACGAATCCGAGTCGGGTCACCGAGATGTCATTTCTTGGTCGAAGAACGTGGATTATACATCACTGAAATGGGGTCTCCCCTCAAAAGGGAAAGTTCGGAAAGATTGCCGAAACTTTTACCATGGGTTCATATGATAATATGATGGGTCCAATGAAAATTTAGGGGCCAAATGAGTCCATACATGAGAGGGATTATTGAGTCCGTTAAAGAAAAAACGAGAAAACGTCGAAACACTCGTAGGAGGTAGCATGCTTAATATTTGGGTACAAAATTGTTGGAATAGTCATTTCTCATAGCCGTGAAGGCGTGACAGAAATTCCGGACGAATCCGAGCCGGGTCGCCGAGATGTCATTTCTTGGCCGAAAAACGTGGATTATACATCACTAAAATGGGGTCTCCGAACAATTTTCGAAAATATTTCCGAAATTTTTACCATGGGTTCATACTATAATATGATGGGTCCAAAGAAGATTTTTGGGGGCCTAATGAGTCCATACAGGAAACTTTTGAGTCCGTTAAAGAAAAATCGAGAAAACGTCAAAACACTCGTATGAGGCAGCATGCTTAGTCTTTGGATACAAAACTGTTGGAATAGTCATTTCTGTTGGCCGTGAAAGGCGTGACAGAAATTCCGTACGAATTTGAGTCGGATCGCCGAGATGTCATTTTTTGGCCGGAAAACGTGGATTAAATACATCATTGAAATGGGGTCTCCGGACAATTTTCTTAAAAATTACCGAAATTTTTTATTATGGGTTCATATGATAATATGATGGGTCCTATGAAGATTTGGGGACCAAATGAGTCCATATGGGGGACTTTTGAGTCCGTTAAAGAAAAAAGGAGTAAATGTCGAAACACTCGTAGGAAGCAGCATGTTTAGTATTTGGGTACAAAACTGTTGGAATAGTCATTTCTTTTGTCCGTGAAGGCGTGACAGAAATTCCGGATGAATCTGAGACGAGTCGCCGAAATGTCATTTTTTGGCCGAAAAACGTGGATTATACATCACTGAAATGCGATCTCCAGACAATTTTCGGAAAAATTGCCGAAATTTATACCATGGGTTCATATGATAATATGTTGGATCCAAGGAAGATTTGGGGGCCAAATGAGTCAATACAGGGGAGTTTTCAATCGGGTAAAGAACAACGTCAAAACACTCGTAGGACGCAGCATGCTTAGTATTTGGTTACAAAACTGTTGGAATAGTCATTTCTTATGGACGTGAAGGTGTGACAGAAATTCCGGACGAATTCGAACCGGGTCGCCGAGATGTCATTTCTTGGCTGAAAAACGTGGATTATACATCATTGAAATGGTGTATCCGGACAATTTATAGAAAGATTGCAGAAATTTTTACCATGAGTTCATATGATAATATGATGGGTACAAGGAAGATTTGAGGGCCAAATGAATTCATACGGGGGGCTTTTGAGTCCGTTAACGAAAAAACGAGAAAACTTCGAAACACTCGTAGGAGGCAGCATGCTTAATATTTGGGTACAAAACTGTTGAAATAGTCATTTCTAATGGCCGTGAAAGCGTGACAAAATTTCGGACGAATTCGAGACAGGTTGGCGAAATGTCATTTTTTAGCGGAAAAACGTGGTTGAAATAGGGTCTCTGAACAATTTTCGGAAATATTGCCAAATTTTTTACTATGGGTTCACATGATAATATGATGGGTCCAAGGAAGATTTGGGGGCCAAATGAGTCTATACGGGTGACTTTTTAATCCGTTAAAGAAAAAACGAGAAAACGTCAAAACACTTGTAGGAGGTAGTATGCTTAATATTTGGGTCCAAAACTGTTGAAATAATCATTTCTCATGACCGTGAAGGTGTCACGGAAATTTTCGACAAGTTTGAGCCAGGTCACCGAGATGTCATTTTATCGCCGAAAAACGTGGATTATACATCACTGAAATGGGGTTTACTTACATCCCATCCTTTTTCGTACTAGAATTTTAATTTATATCCTAAAAACACCCAAATTCAATTTCGAGAATTTTATTTCGAGGCCCCAAAATATTGTGAGTTGTTGCTTTTAATTTTGGTAGTTCCGACACCGGTTATATTATCTCACAAAAGTTGCACACGACCTTGAGAGTATCATAAGGAGGGCTCACGATAATGCCTAACCTCTCATGATTAATGTTGCACCATTCAACCTGCTTATCGGTTTTAAAACTGTGGCGCAATCAAGTGTCGTTCGGGACTTCCATTGGCTACTTACATCATGTCCTCTTTGTGTACTGCAGTTTTATGTCCCAACAAACTCCCACAGTAAATTTCCAAGATTTTTTCTAGGACTTTGGAACCCCGAAAAAACATGAGTTACATCATGAAAATAGGGTCTCTAGATCGATGTTTGTTGAAATAACTAAAAATATGTGGTTGGTTCCCACAAGTCTACGAGCATACAATTATGCCACACAAAATTCTAGGCCTAACATAAAAGGAATGTAGCTAAAATTGTAAAGTATTGTACTCCCTCTATTCCATATTTAAAAGTGTCCGGAGACCTCATTTGACAATTCTCCAACAAATTTACAATACATAATCTGTTTTTAACAAATCAGATTAAGTAATAATCACCGTCTTAAAATGGGAGAAGCCAATAAATTGGAAAACCAAGATTAAACCCTCCTCAAGCAGCACACAGTATTGTAACCCGACAAATTCAAAACCAAGACAATATGCTCTTTAATTTCATCCACACTAACTATGGAAAACCAAAATTAAGCCCTCCTCAAGAAGCAAACACTCAAACAGTATTGTAACCCGACAAATTCAAAACCAAGACAATATGCTCTTTAATTTCATCCACGATAACAATAGAAAACCAAGATTAAACCCTCCTCAAACAGCAAACAGTATTGTAACCCGACAAATTCAAAACCAAGACAATATGATCTTTAATTTCGTCCACACTAACTACATGCTAAATTAACTGCCAAAGCTCCTTGACCAAATGGTATTTAGATTCAGAGTAGGTGCCCAACATAATTTCAAAAATAGTAATATCAAAACAAACGGTAGCTACGATGGAAGTATGACAAAATCGATGATTAAGAAAAACCGAAAGGCGGTACAAAGATATCTCTATTAGACTAGGTTTCACAAAATCAAAAACCAACATCCCTTACAGCTCAGTACTTGACTGGAGCGAGAATGTCTAGCTGAGAACCGAGTTTCTCCTCAACAGCCTTCTCAGCCTTAGCCCTCAATCTATTGAGCTGCTTCTTCCTTTCATAGACAACCTGAGATCTCTCCTTCCTCTTCTCCTCAAGCTCCTGCAAGAGATAAAAAAGGTTAGCTAAGAGTGTACACATCATGATTATCCATACAGATCAGGATCATGCCTACAAGCTCTATCTACACGCTACATTGGAGTTCTACAATGTACACATTCAGAGTGCAAACATAATGATTCCACATTTATATAGTATGCAGAAGTTTGTTCTACGCAATACTTACTAAAAACCCGATTCATGTCCTGCAATCAGGTTAAAATAAGTCATGGCATCCTTCAGTAAATGCACATAGGCTTAAGAAACTTAATTAACACAGATGGAAAAGAATTTCCTATTATGTTGTCTATTGAGTCCAGAAATAAACCTCAACTTTACCTTACAGACAAATATAGACAATGTTAAAGTGATCATAAACCCAAATAATGTAGGAGCTTAAAATACAAGTTCCAGTACAGCAATCGAAACATTTGGCCGAGCATCATAAACTCATTAAGCAAAAGAACAAAATAGTAATTCCAGTTACAAACATAAATATGTTACTTGGACAGTTGGACTCGTACAAGAAAACATATCAAGATTTATGCCCAAAAAATAAGTGTCCAAGTGTCATAACCAATTAACCATGTCCGAGAGTCAAGGATCAGACACGGGTACTTAAGGTACAATAAAGAATCCAAGTAACATAGCACATAGTGCCTTATTCACAAGTCCTAGGATGGGATGAATAATCCAAGCACAACAAAACATACTAACTATTTCAGGTACAACTAAAGCTTGCAATGTTGCACAATCAATACAAAATCAATGACTCAAGCACCTTAACWATCTGYAGTGTSACATATGSCACAAACAAGAAAAGAAACGTCATTCYATARAGACATACCCTGATGGTGTCGTAGTGGTTCCAGYCGACTTCCTTGGATAGACGACSGAGCAAGCAGTACTTGTGTCCCTTYTGAAGCCTCAAYACCCTGCRTTAMGCCAAACAGACAAGATCAATTATACACAGCAATGCGYAGAAAAGCACAAAACATGCAGAGCAGATAATTAACMAACATWAATACTTGACGMATAAMGGAACAACCAAAGAACTCAGAAATTCAACTCACTTAAGAGCATCGGGGACAACAACCCTCTTGACCTTGTCATAAGGTGGGGGAACACCCTCATACACCTTCAACCTAGCCAAAGCAGCAGCACCTCTCTTGGTCTTGTGGGGAATCATCCTACATCAAAATCAAATCTCATTATATAGCCACACAAAATAAAGAGTACAATGAAAACAATACACAAACAAGCTGATTACATTATTCGTTCTCATAATAGGTTATACAACTAAACAAACACACACAAAATCACTTACACAAGTAAATCAGTATAATCATCCTTCACGAACCGGAACAATATATTAGGTAACCCATCGAAAAATGTGTAATTGATACTACATTCAAACAAATGAACCACATTCTGAAACGTTAATCGCACTATCGCAGTTAATATTACACTAAAATTTAATGTTTTGTTAAATTAAGGGGAAGAAACAGTTTTTAAATTACAAAATGTAGGAAAAATGGCATGCCAAATTTAATAATAACCTCGAATTAAATCAGACCTTTGTTATCAATGTAAAATTGGATCCTTGAATTAAGGACGAAATTAAACCTAATTCCGATTAAAATTAAAAAATCAACATAACACATTCACTCATCGGTCTCTAAAAATAACAGCGAAAACCTAATTTAGATCAAAATGAAACCTAATTTGGATTAAAGTGAAAAATTTTCGCGACAATCAACACATTCTCATAAAAAATCGAAACACATCAAGCAGATCAAAACTGAAAGAACAACAAAATGAAAGAAAAATGGGAGAAATGATACCCTCTAACAGTACGCCAGAAGATTTTAGAAGGAGCACGGAAATGAATAGGGCCATGAGAAGGCTTGGTGTTCATCCTCTTGCGAAGAAAACGAAGGTACTTCATCTTCTGCCTGACGAGACCTCCGGAAAGTGCGATCTCCTCGCAACGAACAACGACGACGCGTTGGCCGGAGAGAAGCTCCTTGGCGGTGATGGAGGCGAGACGCCCGAGCATGTGGTGGCGCGCGTCGACGACCACTCTCTTCGCCATGACTCCTGAACCAGACACCATTGTTGCTGTGTGTTTTTTGATTTGGGTTTCTCTCTCCTAGGGTTTTCTGGGTTGTGCGCCTCAAATGGGAAGCGAAGTGAAGGAGGAAGTAGGGTTTTAGGGTTTCATGCTTTTATATATATGTCACTGGATTGTGTTTAGGGATGTTTGATGAGGAAATGTAGTTTTTCTTGGGCTTTTGGGCCTTTTTTTTCGGTTTGATAGTTTATATTAATTGTTGAGTTGGGCCTTTGAGAGTTTAAGAGTGTCATTACTTCAAAAATATCTAAACCCGTCAATTTTCAACCCGATTTGAAAACGTCAATAGATTCGGCTAGCAAACGCAAATTCTACTATGGTCCCGGGAGTTCGGGACCATGGTCCTCATCATGGTCCCGGACAAATGTTCATTTTCGAAACTAGAAATGTTCATCTCAACAAGTAAAATGTTCATATTCAAATGTAAATGTTCATACTGAAAATGAACACTTGTATTTTCGGAAATGAACATTTCTAGTTTTGAAAATGAACATTTGTCCGAGACCATAATGAGGAACATGATCCCGAGACCATAATAAACCTATTGACTTACAAATATAAAGTTTTTTAATATATATATACGGAGTATATTTTTATTTGATTTTTTGACCCACACAAACCTTCATTTTCAACCTCGTAAAAACCTTATAAATTTCGACTTAACCTATTCAACTCGACAGGTTAAGCATTATTCCATTATTATTTTTACTCGCATGTAATTCTATAATGATAAGTTATTTAATAGTTACTTTTATAATTCTTAATTGATATTTTCTATTATTATTGTCTTCATGTCGTCTTGTATAAAAATCAACATAATAGTTTGTCTTATAGTATTAAAATTCAATATTTATAGTTTTTTAACATTATAAATGGTTGTTTGATACGGAGTACTATAATTCAGTGTTTTAGAGCATCTCTAATTAATGGTTAATTAAAATGACCTGTGTAGACACCTAAATGTGTCTCCCCAAATGAGTAATCCGTGATGAAACATACCTCGTCTCGCGATTGTTTCGACTCAGAAAAGATGCTTTGAACTCACAAAAGTTGGAAATACGTGAGGTCATACTCAGAATTGTTGAGCAAAGGACAAACAAAGGGGGCAAAAATATTTTCTTTTATTTATTTTAATTATTTTCTATTTTTAGGATTTTTTAAAATAATTTATATTGGTGATCTCCATAATTTTTCTGAGCTCACCAGTATTTTTAGATTATTTTTCGTGATTTTTCTATATTTTCTATGATTTTTATAAGTTTTAACGCAGAAATACAAAAATACGAAATACACAAAAAAACTCCGGAAATACGTGGAACCTTCTAGAACACTCTAGAACTCCTTGCTTGGATAGCAGGGTGTCTAGGTGCGTCGAATCAGGCAAATCACGGAATAAAATCGGAGGAAATCAAAATATTCTCATTTTTTGGAAAAAATATATATCGCAGAGGCCTGCGTATATACGCAGCCCTCCTGCGTATATACGCAGGGTTTTCCCCTCTCGTACCTCTCGCGCCTATAAATACGTGTCTTGCCCATTCCGAAAAGACACGGTTTTTCGACATCTATTCAATTCTCTCCGTCCCTAACTTGCGTATTCCTTCTCTCACGCTCTCATACACTCTAAATACATTCGTTCTTGATTTCTAAGCATCTATTCTGTTCGATTCAACAAGCGAAATCAAGGTATAACTCTGAGATTACTCACCTAAAACTTCTTTTTTACTCTTCTTAATTCCTTTTGTCACTTTTAATTTGACTAATTATTATTACGAGTTTCAATTCAATTAACACAATGTAGAAACCAACTCTTGAATCATCTCATGTAATATATGTAGGATTGTCATTAATGTTTTCAAATTCGTTTATCATCATCTTGTCACAATTTCTAGTATGCATATTGTTATTGTCAATACTAACGCGTTTATTTGTCTCGATTAGCAATTCAATCGAAGGACGATTCCTTTTAGTTTTACTCTGACAATTTGATTATTCGCAGTGACAAGGTGAGAAGGACACACATGTATACTATTATGCTTTACTAACCTTTGTTTCCATATTGTATATATATACTCTATCACACTTGTACATATTGCTTAATCAAGACCGGAATTCAATTGCTTGTCACATTAAAGTCAGATAATCATGGACGACCGGTTTTATAGGCACCTTATTAATATTGACTAACATCAAGTATCGCCTTATCCATGGTAGAAGTCATTGTTTGTACATAATAGCAACCCACTAGCAATATTAGGTTAGTGCGTTCTCAAGTCAATTCAATAGGCTCTTTGAATTCAATTGTTATGACTTATGGAATTACAATGAGACCGAGTAGAGGCCGCTACATGCGGGCGGATTGGGTTACTGATTCAATCCGTACCATGTCCCCGAACCCACACTTTGGTTACTGGACCTATTTGTGGGCACTAGTTTGGCACAATGTTTCGGGCATCCGTGAATAACCTATTATAGGCAGCGGTGGGCGATCCCCTTGACTCGACAACACACCCCAACGCATTCACATGCGGATTCCATGGCTCAATTCCATGACACTGAAGCTGAGGTCAACCCCCCTAAGGCGGGGCGAAGCCCTACAACCTGCTTGCAATAAAATAAAGTTTTCAAGCCTGTAGCTCACCATTAGAGAGGGGAGCATACTGCTTGTTTACAAGCAAATACTGCTCAAACAAGTAGGACGGCTTGAAATAACTTTCTTCTCCATATTGTGACATGTGTTAATTAATTTTATTTATTTATATATTTTATTTTACGTAATTTCATTTTTTTTGTGCCAACTACAAAACAAAGTAGCTTACCATTAGTGCATCTTGTAGCTTGAAACCATTGTAGCTTGAAACAATAAAAAAATTAAGGAAAGCTACAAGACATTGTAGCTTACCATTGGAGATGCCCTTATAAGTGCTTATTCAAAAACCATTTTTGTTCTCAATTTTCGAATTTATTTTTTTTAGAAAAAGCGACTTTCACTTTTTGCTTGTCAATTTTCAAATTTAACATGTGTTTCGATTTGTTTGACTAAAATAGGGAATATATCATACGGAGTATGACTTTGAAACACGCGAAACCATGGTGATACCAAACAATCTCTAGGTTTTTCACGGTGATTTAAATCATCTGTTTTTTGAATAAAGTACTTAAGGACTCTTCATATTAAATTTTGTTATACTAGATACAAATTTAAACATTTTTTTCTTACAAATATTGTTATATGTATTACATTTAAAACATACAAAAGAGTAATGACTGTAAATCTTTTATTTTGAAGGTCAACCTAAACACAAATGTTATTCATGGACAAGAATTCCATAACCGGAAGTCCGAAATCCAACAACAACTCTCCTTGAATATTCCGATAATGGTATTCACATAACAAAACTTGCCCCTACTTGTTTAATAGGCCTAGTCATTAGTGTTTGTTGTTCTCTAATACTCAAAATAGAGAAATGTTTTAGAACTCTTTTTTCTCTCATAGAGTAGTACCGTAACAGGGAGAGAAGTGTCAAAAACACCACTTCACAATTTGGGAGTGCTCGGTTGAGAGTAGTATTAAAATAGATGACTAACTATTTTTTTTCTAGTGTGCACGAATGAAGACAAATTACACTTAATGTACTTGTGTAGTCACTTGTCAGTCTTGGTTATATGTTTCAAAATAATAGATTGAGTAGTGATTTCCGCACTAGGCGGTCGCTAAAATGAAGTGCGGATTAGATTGAGGAGTGCAGAAATCACTACTCTAACTGTCTCTTATACACATCTAGATGTGTATAAGAGACAGGAGTAGTACCGTAACAGGGAGAGAAGTGTCAAAAACACCACTTCACAATTTGGGAGTGCTCGGTTGAGAGTAGTATTAAAATAGATGACTAACTATTTTTTTTCTAGTGTGCACGAATGAAGACAAATTACACTTAATGTACTTGTGTAGTCACTTGTCAGTCTTGGTTATATGTTTCAAAATAATAGATTGAGTAGTGATTTCCGCACTAGGCGGTCGCTAAAATGAAGTGCGGATTAGATTGAGGAGTGCAGAAATCACTACTCTAATAGATTCTACCTTGCGATACTAAAGTGTAACATTAAGCATCGCCAAGCCACTCCAAAACATCTCTTCCAAGAATGCTTCATAAAAGAGGAGGAATCACGATTATGCTTCCTAAACACATGCATGTTCCCCCCTCCCCCCTAAAATTAACATCAAGATTGACTAACCAACTTGTTGCACGACAACCCTCTCTATAACAATGGTCAAGTTAACTTGTCAATCATTTTTCTTCAAAAATATACGACAATAATTGATCAAATGACACGCACCTCTTAAAAATGTACAATATAAATTCATAGAAAGTAGAAACTTTAGTTTATAACTTAAGACAACTCGTCATTTTTTATCAGCTGAATTGTATTTTAACCTCCAATTTTTCCAATCCAAAATATGTATAAACATATGTAACTAAATGTAAACCAAATCACCTTGTTAGAATCTTCCTATATCCCCAACTCCTAAGCATTATTAAGACACCACAATCAATATCTTCCATACATACATTATTGACTGACCATCTATAACACACATTTAAAACACCCATGATCCAAAACCACTTGTCGACCCATACTTCCACGTAATATAATACTCCGTACAATATTATTTGTAAAATAACACTGTATAATAGTGGAATACAGACATGATTATATCTACCCACCAGGTAAACTACTTATTACTAATAGAAGTATTATAAAATTATTAAATAAGATGAGTTTTATTTCATTATCATCACTTATTACACTCTTTATTTGTAGCGGGTAACTTACTCGGTGGGTAGAAAAAGTTTTTTCCGTGAAAGTACAATACGATAATAATGGTGGTATTAATAAATAGTAATAATCATACTTTTAAATGCAATACTTATCAAAATACGGAGTAGTAATTTGTTGCAAAATAAACAAAACGGATGGAGTAATAATACAATAATACTGTTGTGTCAAAAAAATAATAATACTCAATCCGTAATGCAACAAAAGCAACAATTACATTTTCACGTAACAGATTTAACATAGTAAACAATCAAATTAGTCAAAATAATTTCAACACAATAAACCTATCATCCTATTCTTCATTGTGTTAAAATGATTTAGACAAATTTACTTGTTTACATGGTTAAATCTCTTCCTATAAATACGCGAAAAAATCAATTGTTGCTTTTATTGCGTTACGGGAAAGTACGATAATAATGAGTGAGCAGTGAATGGGTGAGGGCGTGTGGTTGGTGAGTGCCACTAATCAAAGCTGAGCAACAAAATCAGGTTCACCTACCCTCCTTTCAACCCATTTCGGTCTTTCTTTTTCGGCCCACCAACCCATTTCCCCAATTTTCTTCACTACTTTTCTTCTTCTTTCAAATCTCAACTCACCCACTTCTTTCTTTCTTTTAGAGCAACTGTTTTTTACTTCTTTCTCACCTTCTTTGCCTTACACTGGTGATCTGATTTTCTGGGGAAGAAAAAGTTGTGATTTTTAGTCACTTTTTGATTAAAGGGCAATCAAATCTACTCAATTGATCAAATGGGCAGTAGTGAAGGAAAGGTCTTCACTTTGGCCGAGGTTGCCGAGCACAACTCTTCTAAGGATTGCTGGCTTGTTATCAGTGGAAAGGTCCAACCCTTTTCTCTCTCTTCGTTTAAATTTATAATTGTTTTAGCTCAATTTGATTTATTGATCACTGCTTTGAATTTGATGTTTGGTTTTTTTCAATGTTGGGGTTTATTTGTTCTGTTTGAGTTGATTTCATTGGGGTTTAATTGAGTAATGTGTGTATTGCACGAGTAATTGCTTATTTTGATATGGTTTTTGCTTGGAGTTTTAAGGATCTTGATCACAGTTGTTAGAATAGTGTGGAATTTATGATATGATGAATGATTTTATGCTTTTATGAGGTGGGTATGATTCGATTTGGAATATGCACTAGGTTGAAGATTCTACTTGAACTTATAAAATTACAGTGTAAATAAGCATTTGAGGTGAAATAAATAGGTAACACTTAACAGGGAGCTGTTATGCATCTTATTCTCCAAGGTCTGGCTGACATGGAAAAATTAGAATGTTGCATTTTCTCGAATTTGGAAATCAAACTCTATAAGCTTCGATTGTATAGTCTTACTAATATACTATACTTCTACAATACACCAATTACGAGGTTTGGAGTAGTGGCTTCAACCTCGACTTTGATCCTTGTGGTCAGAGGTTGAATCCTCATACCCCATCTCCCTTGTAAATATACCCCTCCCTTGTGGCTCGTTCTCACCAAAAAAAAAAAAAAAACAATACCCCAGTTTTGAGTCTAAGGCTTTGATTGATTGGCTTACTACACTTTTACAATAATAGAATATGGTCATGTGATATCTTTTGAAATTCTTCAATTCAAATATCATGTTTTTGACTTTTTGTCAGTATGAGGTTATTTTATATAAAGATTGTTTTAACCAAAGATAGTAGCTAAAGATATTGATGGTCAAAGGTGTGCACGTTGCACGGTTGCATCTGCTAAAAAAAAAAAGCCAATGCAACATAAAGGAGTCGGAGTGGGTATCTATGTGGAGTGGTGTAAAAGTTGTAAGGGATGTTGGTTTTTGATTTTACGATCCTACATGGGTGTCTAAGAGTGGGACAAGCACCTCAGAATTTTTATTTTTTTCCCCCTCCATAGCTCCATTAGGTATCTATGTGGAGTGGTGTAAAAGTTGTTTGAAAAGACGGGGTTTTTGTATGGTTGTACTGAAATAATTTTGAAGCCAAGGGGAAATGTCAGGTCAGTCATTAGCTTGCTCGAGTCTTTGAGCTTGATTTACATGCTTTAGATCCTGGTTGCCTCCCTTCAGAATGGCTGATTACCATAATATGGTAGAAGCCTTAGTTACTGTCTGTCTATAGAGGCATTTGTGAATTATGCTCCACCTTTGAGTTACTGTTGTCTATGGCGCACGGACTTGGTTATGCATCTTCTACTTTATGGTATCAAATTTTCTTTCAAATTTCTTATATTCCATGTATTGGAACAGGTATATGACGTGACCAAGTTTTTGGAAGACCATCCTGGTGGTGATGATGTTTTGTTGTCCGCCACAGGTAGTAAAAGTCTAGCAGACTCATTTTATGCACAGCTACTGTCTGATGAGTTATGAACATGTTTACTGTTCAAATTAAATGATTCCATTACTTGAAAATGGTCACATGAAACTAAAATACTGGAATCCGAATGGAACCTATTGATGTACTTAACTCTACTTTCAGTTATAATCACTGTGTTTCTTCCCGTATATCAGAGGGATTTCAAGCCTCTTTTACCCTAGTTGGAAAGCTATTAGGTACAAATGTACACAATTGTTCCTTGTTAATATCAAGTAAATCGCAATTTATTATGTTGCCGACTCCACCTTTTCCCAATCACTTTCTTTTCTTTGTTTAGGGTCGTAATGTTGCATCTAGTAAGTAGATATGTCCTTTCCATGGGGTAGGAGAACATTCGAGAGAAATGGTCATGGAGAGTAGTGAAATAACTTAAATTGTTTAAAATGAAGCAAACTTTTACAGACAATCTTTATTCTTTCAGGGATGAAAATTGAACATTTTGTATTTAGATCTGTATCCATGGTCTGCGGGATCAAATTAGATCATTAGATCATAATTTATATGCCTGGTGGTATGCAGGAAAAGATGCCACCGACGATTTTGAGGATGTGGGTCACAGCAGCACCGCAAGAGCTATGATGGACGAGTTGTATGTTGGTGACATTGATACTGCAACCATTCCTTCCAAGGTCAAATACACACCGCCAAAACAACCACACTACAACCACGACAAGACTCCAGAGTTCATCATTAAGGTTCTGCAATTCCTAGTCCCCCTCTTAATTTTGGGAGTGGCAGTTGGTATGCGCTTTTACACCAAGCAATCATCTGAGTGAAATAAGGTGTACGTCAATCGTCTGAAGAAACATTTGAAATCAACAATAATATTGCAGTGATTTATGGATCCTCCAATCAGTTAGAAAATGTCACTTCACAGGGATCAACAAGATATGTGATTTATTTCTTCAGCTTATTTTTGGGCATTTGGTGTATCTTTATCTCTTTCAATATTTCTGCATCTCCCTCTCCCCCGTCCAATTTTTCTGTTTGATTTTACAATCGATAGCAATTTGTACTCCGAAACCTACTATTGTCATTTGGTCTGCAAATGGTGTTCTTACTAATAGCAATTTTTTTACATACAGTCTTGCCAGTGTTCTCTAGCAGCAATCGGATTGATTTTGACTGATTTTTTTTGCATCAAATGATCTGTTAATTTGTTTTAAGTTAAGGTTTCTGCTGATGCAATTCTTTGGATGAAATGTTGATCCTATAATAGTTACACTTCAAAAACTTATAATAAGCCGGTGAAAATGCAATAAAATTCACTCGAATCAGAAAGGAAGCACTTTCAAAGTTACTTGGTAACTTAGCTAATCAACCTTGGTGATCTACAAAACACTACTTGATGTATTTGGTGATAATTTGGAAAAAAAATACTGAAATTTGAACGATACACGATTGCGTCGATCAAACTGGCACGACATCGTAGGAAATTGTTGCATAGAAGACAGAACTCGCATTCTTATGCAAGATTACCGGCTGAGTGACTGATGAGGAATCCGGGGTCGATTGTTATGGTGAATATATCTGGAGTTTAGGTAGGAGAAACGTAATCAAACTATGCAGATAAAATACATGAACTCAATCCTTTAGTTGATGTTCTTACAATTTGCATACCATGCATATTTTCATACTATGCAGATAAAATACAGGATTTCCATTTGTTGAAAACAGTCTCAGATCAATAAAAAGGGTTATCACTAAGTTAAAAGCACAGAATCATATACAAAATTAAGAGGAGGGTGGCAGCTGAAAGGAAAAAAATTGAAGCTGTTCGTACAATGACGTTAATACGTTCTATCGGTCACCTTAGAATCTGTCCTCTGTGATTGCCTCGAAGGAGTAGGAGAACTAGATCCCCTTGAAGAACTATGTCCGAAGAAGCTCAACTTTCCGAGCTTCTTTGAGAACGAACTCATAAATTTCCGAGAACCAGATTTTTGCATGGTCCTCTTCATACAAACATGATCCTTTTCCAAATCATTTAGTCTCATTCTCATACGAGCCAGTTCGAGCTTTAGCTCTCGATTTTCCCTTCTTAGTGATGCATAGTTGTCCTTGGGAGACATTGATGCACTAAGAGCTCCACTATTGACTCTCCACGAATGGAACATTGGCTTAGGTTCCTCCTCCGGAAGAGAGCAACCCAGAGCATTTCGGAGTCTTAGCTGTTCAAAATAGAGCACTTGGACTATTGACTGGAGAGGAAGCCGCTCATTTTGTGCAGCGTGTGCGCCTGCTTCTTGTGAGAGCTTCTGGAAGTCGATCAGCTTACAAAGCTTTCTCTTGTCTGTGTCTGATAAACCCTGATGTGCCTGCTTATAAGTCGGAAAATATGTCACTCATCACTGATAAACCCTGATGTGCCTGGTTAGGCTAATATCGTGTGAATCTAACATTAACAAGTTACGCGAGCTCATGTAGTTGATAAAATTAAGTGCAGTAAACCAGTCATTAAATTTTAGAAAGCTGAAGACTTCATAATGCTCTGATTAGTTTTCATTTGACACAACAGGTTCATATATCTATGCAAAGATCAGAAAACAAAGATGGCAACGTCGAAATCCTAATCCCTTCATATAAGATAGCATTGTTGTAACAATAATTTTTGGCAATTACCTTTAAATAGACATCAATGGCTCTATATAATGCATCATGAATGGTGCGCGCATATGATGGCAAAGCTTCTGCAATGACCAAAAACTTGTTAAGCTTGAGGTTAGCATCTGGTGCAATCTCAGCAAGGTAATTGTCCACCAACTTCGAAACTTTATACAGGGCACCCTGAGAAGGTGACTGAGGACTTTCTGATTCGAAAACTGAGACATCTTCCAATTCCTCTTCACTATCATCTTGTTGTGAGAAGTTAACCAAGATCCTATGAACTGTATCCACATCGAATAGTGTATCTCCAGCATGGCGAAATGAAGGGATTAAAAGATCATCCAAAGTAGCCATATCTAATTGTGACCCGATCCTTCTCTCTAGATCAAGCCTGCAAGCCACAGAACAATCGAGCAAAATAGCACTTCTCAGAAGGCCGAAGAGGAAACTAAGTGGCACAACAAGTTTCTCTACTGGCAATAGACTGATGATTGTTTCAACGACAATTCTTTCGTGGCTACCAGACACAGCAATAACATCAGGTCTTGATTGACCAGAAACATTCCACAGGCTAGCTTTCTTTGTCAACTCCTTTTCTGCATAATTAATCAGTGAAGCACCAATACTCTCTGGTCTAACCCCTCTACATTTCATTGCAGATATAACTCTCTGGTAGAAGTCTACTCGAAGGGCTGAAAGATCTTCAATCCACCAGTCCCCTTCACATTTCACAGGCCGGCTTAAGTTGAGCCTCCCCGAGCTGCTGTACTCCAGCCTTGAGAAACTTGAAGCAATCTGTTCGGCACATGCCTTGGAGGCTATAGCATCGATGCATCTGCTAACTATTTTAAGATCATCAGCCAGTGGAAGAAGGTCTTCACATTGCTGTAGAACTTCAACACACATCTCTAGATTTTTGCAGACTACGCTATCAAGGTACTCTTCAGCTCGAGACCCAAGACTGTCTTTCGAGTAACCTTCAGTCATTTCCAGGTAATTAGAGACACAACAAAGCTGAGCAACATTAGCTGGAGTAATCTCAAAGTTAATGCCATAGCAGAACTTTGCTGCCAACTCAAATGATTCGGCCCCTCCAGGTAGATCGCGGATCTGAATAGTTGATGTATCAGAATCTCGGTGATCAGCAATCAACTTGCGCAATCGCCCACTACGAGAGACCAGAGGGAACTGCATATAAGACAGTAGATAAATATGCATCATAATTATGCATGACTAACACCCAAAGGTAAAGAAACTAAAGACTCATATAAAATGTATCATCCTGCAAAATTCCAATGAAGTGCCAAAACCATTGCACAAAAGATTTGGTTCATCAAGGAGACTTCCGCTTTAGGTTTCAGTAAGTACAACCGACAGTGCAAGTTAATATCCGAAAACATATGTTTGAATTGGTGAAAGGCAATGAGTAATGTTGATGTTCATGAACATAAAATTGGTTGTTACATGAGAATTGTAGTAAGAAGTTCACCTTGTGAAGCGGAAATGTTCCTCCTGGTACTTCTATTGTGATATCACTAGGAACATCCCTAAATATCCTACAACAAAAAAAAAAAAAGCAAACAAACACAATTAACACTCCTAGAAGAAGAGAAAAAGGAAGTGAAAGTAGATAAACAGCTGATCTGACAATGAAGATCGAAATAAAGATCCAATTGTATCAGTTAAAAGAGCGAGAAATGAATCTCCTCTTAGACACTTTGCAGTACAAATGAAAGCTTAAATGATCAAAGAAATTTCAATAAGAATACATTGAGAAAAGGTTCTCTTTGACAGATATGTTTTCTTCACATTGTTGATGAGTCATTGGGAATAACAAGGATTTGGAATTACTTCCACTGAAAAACATGGATATGTTTATACAGGTCATTCTGAGTTTCTGACAGTAACACAAAAGGCCTTAAAGGCCGGAAACGAAAAGCAGTGATGAGTAATGAGTTATGACACTCAGTTGAGCAGATCAAAGGCGGTATTAGTGCTAATCATTGTTCTTGGGAACGATCAATGGAGGATGATCTTAATTAAGAAACGCGATCACATAGTTTTAAATGTCTGCAGCACCTGTCAATAGAAGAAGGTGAAGAGTGTACACAATGGAGTATCTAATGCTGTTTGACTTAGATGCTAGTTTTATCGGAGATTCCAGTGGTCCTGTAAAATTGACACAAAAATATATGGAATTTAACCAACTTGCAACTAAGTCTCTTTTCTGACCCCATTTTGTGGTACACATTTTGCTGAAGCTCTAATTCTTCTATGATATTTATTGCTTCTTTTGAAATGCTAACATTATGATGCCACAAAAGAAAAGATAAATAAGCAAAATTTCTGACAAAAAATGTCTGATCTTGAAACTCAGACTTCATAAAGAACAAGAAAGCAGGAAATCTTCCAAATTCAGGCCAAAAGCCGAATAAAAACAGAATTTTCCGAGTTTTGAACTGATGAAAAACAACATGAACAGCTCAACTTAAGTCATATTCAACTAAATTAGTAGTAAATTGCATTCAATAACATGAAGATCAGAAGCAACCCATCAAAATTCAGACTGATGTACTTGGAAAACTAACATGAACAGCTCAGCTTGACTCATACTCATACTTAACCACTTCAAACAATGAATTTCATGTACTGTCAAAACTAATAATTCACACCCAAAAGCAAAAGCAACCCATCAAAATACAATATGTACTCATCACCAAGGATACATCAAGCAAGACACAACGACACGAACCATTCGTTGCAACGCTGTCGAGTGGTCTTAGACAGCGGAAGCTGCTGTCTATCAGAACGCTCCATTGACAGCGCGCAGCAGCAGGATCGGAGCAGCAGAACAAGCAATGAAGAATTAGAATACTAAGAAGAAAGAAGAGGAGTAGAATGAGTGAGAGGCTAAGTTAAGACAGAAAAACAGAAGTGGGATTCTTGGGTTAGAAGACAGAAAAGATGGTTGCAGTGGAAGTGGGGCAAATGAGAATGAAGTGAGGAACAAAGACAAAAACACAGGTGCAAATGCTTTTTTTTTTTTTTCTTTTTTTTAATAATAATATTGAAAATGGGAAATTTGTGGAATAAAAGATGATGATCAAATGCATAAATTGCTCTTGTTGTTGGCCCAATTTGGTGGGTCATCATCAATTTATTTCCTAAATTATAAATTTTCTGAGATGAATATAATGAATATGAATACATATATATGATGATGATGATCAGAAATATACTGAAAAAATACATAAAATTTGGCAATTCTTATTAGTTATTAGAAAGAAAGAAAGAAAGAAAGAAAGAAAGAAAGAAAGAAAGAAAGAAAGAAAGAAAGAAAGAAAGAAAGGTCGTTAAAAAGGCGCAAAGTCAAATCCTGCGTTTGTGGGGCGGGAAAAAAAGGTGGTTAATGGGTTTGACATTATTATTGCATACAAACCTACTAATATATAGCTTGTTATCATTTATATTCTTTTTTTTTTAATATATAATCTTTTGTTTTTGTCTTTAAGTAAAGGTGAAAAAACAAAATGATGATCACATTTTGTACCTTTTTTACATGGGACTAATTTGCCCCATTTTGTGTCTTATATTTAAAAAATAAAAATAAAAATATGTTGTGTATTTCAATAGTATTTGTTTCAAGCCATTAATTCATTTTTTTTATATATAAAAATGACAATAACATCTTAATAGCAGCATTCACTTTATTTCTATTTCAGGACTCATGTGTACACACTCAAACAATTATAAAATACTATTTTTTCTCTCTTCTTACACATAATGACAAGAGTTTGAATACACCAAACACTACTATTCATAAACAGACTGGGAGTTCGTGCTTTAATTTAGCAAATATTGCTATTAAATTGTTACGAAGGAAGTATATAGTAGAATGAATTGAATAAGGAATATGCCAAAAGGGGTCTCCTAGATTTTATATTATGATTATGTAGTTGTTACTTGTTAAGGTCTATTTATTTCAACTCATTTTCATTTCTGTCTAGGTTCTAACCTAATTTCATCTCTCATAAATTAAATAATTTATTTTAGTTCAGTTTCGTTCCATTCGGTTATTTTTAATTAGGTAGAGTAAATTGACCCTTAGTCCAATTTGTTACTATTAAAATGATCAAGGAGTGATTGTAGCATTTTAGAAATGAAGCAATCGATTTTAACAAAAAGAATTCACTCATGTTGAAGGATTTAGTAATTGAAATAAGATTTTGTAATCATTAATCATCATTATTGTCCCATATATTCCACATGTTTCTTCTTCGCCATAGATTTATTGAGCTAATTATAGTTACGTGTTTATTTTAATCGAGCATGGATACGAATAAGATCTATCATACACGACGATATGTTGAAATTTTACTCACCTAGACAAAAGTTATTAAAAGTTTTGGATAAGTGAAAACACATGTAAAAATTCAAATAAAGTTCCGTAAAAAAGTACATTTTCAGTATTTTACTCATGCGAGTAAAAAAAGTAGTACTCCATAGTATGTATATTCTCGGAAAACTATTAAACAACCTATTGTTTTATATATTTTAAATAAAATAATATCCTAAACCTAATTTGTCAACGACACTCCCTTTAATTACTTTGTCCAAATAACTATTTATCTCGTGAATCAAAACAATAAAATTCCATGCAAAACATGAACACAATCTTGCAAAATAAGCAAAAAATTAGGCTTTTTGTAAGATTGATTTTCACTTTTCCTATGCAAAAGGTAATAAAGTTGTTAAAACTTGAAAGGTGGATGAAATTATAAACAATGATGATTATCCGTCCACCTTAATGATGGTGGGCCCGACATCATTATTTTAGGAGGCCCATTGGGCCCAATGCTCATTAATTTTTTTAAAAAAATAAATAACCTAACTAAAATAAGCAAATTAAATTTGAATATTTGATGATGATTTCAATTCAATGTTGTACTATAATATCTTGTCACTAGTATATTGACATACCCATACTTCACAAAAAACAAGGTCATAAAATACACATTGGTCTAATTTTAATACCCATATATTTAGATCCGTTTTTAATCATATGATTTTTTTATTTCGAAATAATTAAGTGCAAATTTAAGTCAGAGTTTGTTATTTCGAAATAATCATATACTTTGCTTGATGGTACCACTAATTAACCCAGGTTAATTATTTCATTGATTTGAAGATTGGATAATTAGGCATTTAGCTAGGTGTCAAAAACACTATTTCACTAACTCTTCAAAATGATAGAATTGTCACTGTGCGACCTTAAAATAGGCATCCTATCTACAAGATACTTAATTCTTGTCATTTGAGAGTTTTCGTCACTGCTTTCCCTCTCTACGATGATCCCTTACTAACTTAAGTATCAGAGGGACTTTCTCTAAGAACGACACTAGGGTAGCTTTCCCTTGTTTTGTAGGACCCCGACAAGTACTAGTCGACTCTAATACATCATCGATCGACTAAAACGATCCCGAAAACACTCTACTATATTTCCTTTGAAGTTTCTTGATCATAAACCAATCACTTGTCAAAGCTAATTATCTTAATGGAATACTATGGCATTCAATTGGATTATACATGCATGTTGAGACTTGAGACATAGGATTTGGCCTTATTAAAAAAAGAGAGTTTATGAGGCTCAAAACCATTCTTAAGCTATCATTAGTTGGAGTGTTAGTTGGACAAAGAGGCATCCCCACATTTGCAACATATTGTGAATAAGTTTAAACTATCAATTATCAATCCTATCTTAGTAATGAACTCCACATTTTGGATACACAATTACACATAACACATGCATTTTATGGCTTGTATTTGTATGTGGTCCACAAGACCACAACCTTAGCCTCCGGTTAAGGTTATTAACCACTTCATAGTCATCGGATTCGTTTGTTTGAATTGATAGAGTTTTTTAAGAAAGAAATATACGAAGTATAAAACATCGAAAGATAAAACCTTTATTATTTAAAAAAATAGAGGGCAAGACTAAAGACCAAATACTAAAGTGTAACAAATCAACAAGATATCCATAATATTTTGTAAAAATCGGTTAAATTTATTTTTTATTTACTATATATTCAAGACACACACCAATACCTTCAACTGTACAGTTATATTAAAGTTTGAAAACTGATATAATATTTGAAAATTATATATTTGATACGAATCGAATGAGATCATACTTTTCTTTACCTGTGATCTATAATTTTTTTTTAAAAAAAAACACGACGATAATGCAAAGCAACAAATGTCTTATGCAAGAACACTAACGAAGATTATGTAGTATATCTCTATTATATAAGAGAAGGGGGGAGGAAGATGGTGTCCCCCCTCTCAAAATACATAATTACCCTTAATGAAGGGTAATAAGGTACATGCATAAATTTTTCACTAAATACAAATTAAAATTATATGCATAAATTATGTCAATTAATACTAAATTGACCAAATACCTTGACTAATTAAAATTATATGCATAAATTATGTCAATTAATACTAAATTGACCAAATACCTTGACCCTCTCTAATATGGAAAAAAAGGTGATATCCACCTAAAAATTTCTAAACATCACTTACATAAAAGTAAGTTACTAATAATTTTTTTTTTAAAAAATAAATGAGCTAATTAATTAACAAAGAAAATAGAAAGATTAATCAAATATAAAAAATTGAAAAAAATGCTACAATAATTTCCTAATTTGAAAATTTCATTTTTAAACATTTTTGAAATTTACATAACAAAGCATGTATCGCGTGCAAAACAATAAAAGTAATTAAGTTCCTAATAATATTTTTTTTGTAAATAAATGAGCTAATTAATTAGCAAAGAAAATAGAAAGATTAATCAAATATCAAAAATTTGAAAAAAATGCTAAAATAATTTAATTACCTAACTTGAAATTTTCTTTTTAAAGCATTTTTGAAATTTACATAACAAAGCACGCATCGCGTGCAAAACAAGCTATCTCTATTATATAAGTGAAGGGGGGAGGAAGATGGTGTCCCCCTTCAAAAAACCAAAAATACCCTTAATGAATTCAATATTTAGAAATATCACCAAAAAAAAAAATCCATTTTTGAATTTGTCATATTAAACAAGTTAAATATGGTATATGCATCAAATTATCATTAAGGGTAATTTAATCTATATTGGAATCCACGTAAAATGTATATTTTACCGTTAAAAAGATGTTTGTACTTTGTAAGTTGTTTTGTTTTTTGTGACCAATTAAAAGGACTACATTGATTATGTAAATTTATTAATGACCAATTTAAATAAATACCAATTAACATCACTTAAAAAATACTTCGTATCAAATGAAATGATTTTTAAAATTTTTTATATTGATAATGGAAAATTAGGGAAATTTCTAATCAAACCTGTAGATTAATTTAATAAATCCAATGGCATAATTGTATAGGGTTCCGWGATTATGTRCAAATTTTGGGTTAATTAAGCAGGATATATTTTGATCCCAAAAGTTGCACATAATTACGAAACCCTGTATAAATATGTCACTGGATTGATTTATAAAATCAATCTCCAGAATTGATTAGAAATTCCCCATAAAATTTGTGGTTAAGTAATAAACTTAATCATAACTGTTATATCACAACATTATTTTAATTTGTAATACGGAGTACATAGTTTATAAAGAACTGTTTTTATAAATTGTAATTTTGTACATCAGTGCACGCATCGCGTGCATAAAAAAACTAGTGTATATTATAAACCAAGAAGAAAACAAAAGGAAATTCAAAGCAAACATAGGATACGCCTCTTAAGGCTTAACATCAATCAAAAAAATTAATAATAATAATAATAATGATGAATTATGACAATTTGGCCTTTGAGAAGCAAACGCATGCTTAGATTTGACGAGATGGCCCTTGTTTGATTGCCCTTTGCTTTATTTTGGTTCATCTTCGCATGCAAAATTCTGAATCCAAAGTAAGTAATTCAAGTAATTAGTAGTAGGCCACTCTCTCTCTCTCTCTCTCTCTCTCTCTCTCTCTCTCTCTCTCTTCAACAACATAATAAGCTCGTACAATCGCACGCTTGTGTGTGCACTAGCTATGTACATGCCAACCACACCAAAAGTAGTGCTCCCCGACCTTTTTTCCTATTTGTAATCCGGTTTATATTTATATCGGTTCGGGGAGTGATAGACATCTCACTCCATGTCGGGTAGGACATAAGAGACTGTTATATGAGATGTCTATGCATATATAGACAAGGTATTCATCGATTGCATTTGCACGCTTGCACTACATATTAGAAATTTATAACCACACCTTTACGTACTGTACAACAATTTTAACCGCACAAGCCTGGGCTGGGCCTACTTCCATCCCAAGAGGAGCCGTATGAGGCGGAAGCTCCACGTACGGTTTTGAAGTCGAGCCTTTCTAGCAATGGGGCTTAGGGACCGCCGGACCGATATGATGATTGGTTTAGGTAGGGCGGTCGGCCTACTACGAGCACCTGTAGGGATCAGTGTGTGAGACCGCAAATTCAAGAGTGCTACCTATTTTTTTTTTTCTATTTGTAATTCATCTACATTTTTATCTGAGGAAGGATAGACATCTCACTGCATGTGGGATAAGAGGTCACTATGAGATGTCTATGCATACAGTTTAGGTATCCACACAATTGCACGCTTGCACTGTATATATGGCAACCACACCATGACACCAAAGCTATTACCCAACTTTTTTAAAAAAAAAAAAATCTATTTGTAATCCACTTACATTTTTATCGAGGAAAAGATAGATATTTCACTACATGTGGGATAAGAGGTCACTATGAGATGTCAATGTATATAGAAAAGGTATATATATAGATATTCAATAGTGAGTAACTTATCCCACATGTTATTCGATATTTATACTTCCCTACTTATATCTACCTTGTAAAATAGGGAATGATGATTGTAATGTAACAAAAAATGGGTGCTTCACTAGTCACCTAATTAGTTAAGTATTAAGTTTGCATGCAAATAAGGGCACTCCTCCAATTCTTACCTTGGCTTATCCCATGTAAATAACTAGATAATCTCCGAGCATTTGCTCGGTTTTTAAATAAAATACAAATTGCTCTAAATTATATCAAAATTTTATCTTTTTAAATTTGTAATTATAAAACTTTGTTTTCAAATTTTGTTATAGTTTTATATAAATTAATAAATATATAAAATTTTAGTCAAAAACACATTTATTAACATTCATTAAATTATTTTTTTTTTTTACATTTTTTTGCAATAATTAATAAGGTGTGTTTGGGAGGGAAAATATGGGAGGTGGGGATTGCTTTAGTAAGAGTTATAAGATTGTTTGCGTTTTTCCCTTTTTTAATTAACACCCAATTACCCATCAAATACCATTTAAATATGCATAATTAAATAGTGGTGTCCCTAATATAATGTAAGTACTAAAATACTCGTTCTTGTGACTAATTTGCACAAAAATAAATAAAATAAAATAAGTGAATGATCTCTCTATATAACGAAATCATATTTTGGTTAACCCTAACTATTTTTTGGATGTTGCCCAAGTTCAAAAAATCAAAAGGATTGTTGGATTGTTTGTTGTTGCATAATTTTCCACCCTTTCATTTAAAAGTAACTCTTCAAGCATTTTTCAAAATCCTTTTCATTTTTATGGTTGATATCTTCCTTTCACATTTATTGAGTACCCAATTCAAATTATTAGTAGTATTTCATAGGGCTAGCTAAAGCCCATAAATACTTGATTGAAATGTTTCATTTAATCCTCAATTCCTCACTAGTCACACACTCACACTTGTTTAGGGTTCCCACATTTTTTCGAGTGTCAATCGATTGGATAAGAGGATTCACATCTCTTAATTACAATCAATGCAATCCTCCGTTCTTGGAGCCGAAACTATTTATTGTTTAGCTTTACATCCATTCCAAGACATCATTTCAAATACATCTGTGGGGCAAGCTTGAACACATTAAGTACATCCGCATGTATCATAAATGTTAATTGAATAATACATTGGATTTATAACCTTCTCATTTCATTAATTTGCCACAACGACATGAATGAAAAACAATCGTAAGATTTTCAAAAACCGAGAAGGAAAATTTAACCAACCGAGACACTCCACCAAGCTATCACCCACTCTCATTTTAGCACCCCAACATAGTCTATTATCTGGCCCGATAAGGCCCATGGATAATTTCATTGGGTAATCGGGTCACACAAACTTGGACCGTTTTGTCATGCGCGGGTGAAAAAAACTGTAACAGAAACAACTCAACAACTGAGAAAAATTGCAGAAGAGAGAGAAAGCTATGTATTCATGGTTTCATCGGAGCTTCTCAAAGAGCACAAACAACGACAAAGAAGTCAACAAAATTGACCAAGAAGAAGAATTTTATGGGATCACAAATCAGTTGATTGAATTTGTCAAGTCCTTCAATTTAGATACCTTCAAGAATTTCACTATCAAAGGTATTTGATTTTGTTTTGATTGATCTCATTTCTTATGTTGATTTCACTTTTTAATGCTTTTATGATAATGGGTTTGTTTGATTTTGATGTTTAATCCTTTTATCTTTTATGGGTTTTGAGTAATTTTGAGTTTTGGGGTTTGAACTGAGAGAAAGATTGCATTTTTTGATGGTTGGTTGTAGCAGAAGAGGAGATTGATGGAATTCAAACGACTTCAGGTGGAGTTAGAGTGGATTTATCAGAGTGGCAACAACAACATGCCACCATTGTTCTCTCAAAAGTCAAGGTTTTTCTGCTATTCTTGCTTCTTGTATTAATATTTTAGTGCAAGTATAATCAGTGTGGTATTTTATAGCATTAGTTATGGCTCTTTTGCACTCTATTGTAATTTAGTTTTGTGGATTATTAAAATTCATTTTAAGGAGATTGTTAGAGATCATTTAGTTGGTATGGTATCATTCATGAATCATGAGCATTACTAGTGTGCTTGAGAATTGGACTTGTTTTAAGAAATGATTGATTGAGGTATGTGATTGATTGAGTCGAAACTGTGGGAAGAAGTAGGCTTGTAGCTTTATGCTATAATCATACATTTCTGATATTATTGTCCAACATCATGTACTAGATTAAGCAAGATCATTCAAGTATCCTAGTTTGTTCAACATGGGTGATAAGTATCCTTGTTCGGAAAGCAATGGGTCTCGATGGAATAATTGAATACAAAATGCTTAGAGATGAAGCTTCTTGTATGGATCTCTGCTATATTGTCTTAGATGGACATGTGAATATCTATTTTAGCTTGCTCTATGTGGGGATATTCAATAGTGTTTCTTGAATCATTTTCTCACCTTCTTGATCTACTTTCTACCGTCATAGGGTAGCTTTGTATTATCATATGCTTTCAACATTATAGGAAAAGTCACTAATGAAGTAATGATCAATTTTACTTTGGAACAATGAACTCAACCTAGTGGTTGTTAATACTATCTTTTGTTTTTCATATGAAGTATAGACCTTTTAATCTCTTTTCAAATCTAATCATTTTTAAAAATAGTGAAATTTTGAATAGTTCAAATCATTGTTGGTATATATCTCGTTTGATTTTGATATGGTATTAAAAGCCTTTTAATTGTCACAAATGGCTGCCAAGAGCAAAGTAGAGGTCTATCAAGCTTCTTAGTTTCTTTTACCCATAGTTGAGATTTTACACATGGGTTGCTTTTCATTTAAGTGGTGGCTAAGTGGACAGGTAGAACCCTTTCTAATGCCCTTTTCAAGATTTCAATTAACGATAGGGTATGGAAATCATAGTATTATTCCTTCTGTATTCATGAAGATGCTATATTCTTTGAGCAATAGGCTGTTTTCATTTCACTATCTAAAGAGTGAAGGACTTTTTTGTGCGGGACAAGTGGTGTGAAACAAGGACAAAATGGGACGGCTCCCTAAGCATACCCCTTGAGGCTTGAAATCAAAGGTTTTTATCCACGATTTGAGACTTTTCAAGGCTCGGGAAAGAAAAGACTGAAAACACTAACATTATGCACCCACGTGTGTCAAAAGATGAAACAATGAGCTTGTTGATTACCTCATGTGAGTCAGCCCCCAGTCAGGCATTTGAAAACATGCGTAAATGTCACCATAATTGTTATTTGGTGCTCTCTAGAAGTGATAGCATAAGAACTAGGTGGACGGGTGAAACCCGTATAGCTTTGGTTGCTCGGCATAATTCTGGTGGTTAAGTATAACCCTTAAACTTACACCTTTTTTATGACTTCAATCCATGATGGGGCATGGGATTCAGTGTACAATAGTATAGTACCATACCTTACTATGCAAAAGTGAGAGGCTATATTCATTGAATAAAAGAGTGGTCTATTTTACTATGGCAGGACTATGTTTGTGGAATATATGAGTTGAAGGTTTATTCATGGTTCAAAGCTTTTGAGGTGTATAATACAAAATGGCTCAAATGCTGAAACTCTAGAAGGGTTCCTTTTGTCATATATGTGCTCATACATCCCGTAAAACATAATAGTGTCATGAGAGGGCTCACACCAAATATTGAAGGCAGAGGAGGTCACATGATGCCTCTAGAAGGTGTCTTCCTCCTTAGGTGTCATACCGTTATTGGAACCAAAACATAATTTGAGGCAGAGGCATGAAAGATCCAGAATTTGGTAGACACTTTTGGAAGTATTTCGAAATATTGTGCTTCCTCTTTATCATTTTGATTGCAACAAAGAGAGGATTGCAGACTCCTACGCAAAAGATGTAAAGGATAATTAGCTATGCTTAAATGTACTTGGTGATGACATAAAGCAATTTGTTAATAATATGGAGGAGAGAGGTACTGGACCTCATTTGGCTAATAATCCCATGCACATGGGTTTTTTGGGGGAAACCAAGCAAAAACAAAGTAATTTCAATTCAACTTTTAAACCCAAAATAGAAAGTTTGAGTTTGTTGCAATTAATATGATATTTCTAAATATGGTATTTGTTGCAATTAAAACGATATGGAGGAAGTAGATAACTCAGCTGTTCATTTATTCTTCCAAAAGTGAGGAGCTTTCACTGATTAAGAGAGTATGTACAGAACTATAGGTGTGCACATCAAAGTAGAAGATCGCGATCACAATTCTTTCTAAATTATTGAAGGGTTGTTATGCTCTTGTTCTTACATTACATGCCTCTTCTTTAGATTTTTTTTTTTAATAGTAAAACTTTGGGGGTTGAGTCGTTCACATTTTTAATATGGAGTGCAGCAAAAGGGGTGTCACAAGCGTTAGTTACTTCTTAGTTTTCAGAGCATATTGATTTAGATGGTGGGAAAGCAAGTCATATGTTGACTCTAAATTCTACTCTGATTTCAGCCAAATTGGTTTTAGACCTGATGATTGGCTATTATATGGTACAAGTGTATTACTGCATAGGTTGGTGGCTTTAATAAATCGTGCAAGTTAACCCGCATGGCAGGTTTGTATAACTTCTATCTGTTTTAGGCTTGTAGCTGTTTGCCAGCTTTGGACTCCTTTTCTGTGAGGAATCAGTTTTAAATTCTGAGAGGACAAGAGGTTAGCATTTTAATCTCTACTGATGGGGCACATGGATTGATGAGTTTTAACATAACAGTGATATAAAACCAGCCTGGTTGTTCCTTTCATTAGACAACGTTGGTCGTTGGTGTGTTCTCTATGGTAAATTGATGTTGGATCCTATATATTCCTATTGCTCTTCATAGAAGCAGCAGTTGCATTGGCCAGGGTATTGAAGTTTAGGTTTGTTTATTTCTTCTGGTAGTATCTAGAACCTATACATTGCTACACGGTGAGTCTGCCCTGCATCGGTGCTCCAATCAGTTGTTCTCTTAGCTTGATTGAAATTGTATAGTCAGGGGTATATGGTTCCACCCAAATCTTTAGGCTCATCTCATCACTTGATACTTTGATATGGCACATTATGTAGTATGGATTTCATTTAAACTTGGGAAATCTTTCTTCTTACAAGCCTTCAGACATAAGTTGGGAATCATCCTTCCTTTTCTTCACATCCAGCAATATATGATTGCCCACTCTTTTATTTTTCTTAACATTAGGTTAAATTTTGTATTTTCTATTTTACCATCAATATTATTTAACAAGGAATTACAGAGAAAAATCTAATGGATAGGCAAAAATTGTAATAATTTAAGTAGTTTGGGATAGTTATGGTGTTCAAAACTCTATATATTATGTTGATCCCAAACAAGTGTGATCAATATGTTAGAGACGAAGAGAAGACAAACGGCCTATGTTATGCTGACTTAGAGAAGACACTGGGATCGAATTTGGACAGAAGATTAAGTGCCTAAGTGGACACAGGGGCGGGGGTGTGGAATTCATGAAATATATTCTCAGTCTGTCAAAATATTGAATGATTTTCTTGTTACCGTATCTGAGTATAATTTGAATGTGCTCCACTCTGTGCATGTAAGTTCTAGAAAAATCCCTTATACTAGTAAGTCTGTTTGTAATTGTGTTGGATGTCTGCAATCTAACCCCTAGCTATAAATTTATCACTACCAGTATTAGCATCAAACTGTCAAAGCCAGTTGCTAACGCTCCCTTATTTTTTTTTTTCTTTTTTAGCTCCTGTTTGCTACTCTTGTTACATGTTGATTTTTTAGTCTCGTGTTATGTTGAGAGTAAACTATATTGTTAAAACTCCTACCTGTGGTGCCCAAGTATTATCTTGAGGTACCTTGAAATCTTAGCACATTCTCAGCAATACACTTTCCGTCTGATTGATGATAATTGCGAAACATTGCTGTCTTTTGTTCCAACTTCCAAGTAGGTCCTGATCTAAGATGGGTGTGTGAAACCAAGATTAGCAAATCTACACATATGATTTCGGACTGTTTTACTCTTTCATATAACATATCTCAGGGGAGGTCACCTCATTTGTAGGCTCATATCCCATAAGAATGCATCTATTTTTATTGTGTACCATCTTATGTAAACCTAAGATGATAAAAATGATAATTCTGCTCTTGTATGCTTCCTTCTATATGAATTCACCTATATAATCAACCTGAGTTAGTCACCTCTATGTAAGCATGTTGAACTCTCACTTTCGTTTGTAAAATTAGAAAACTCAGTTATGCAGTCCGCCATGTCTCAGGCTAACTCTGCTGAAAACGGTGCCTTCTTTGTTTTATTTATTTCATGTGATGGAGGGGGCAATGATTCTTTCTACTTGCAACTTCTGTTGTCTTATAATACAGTTTTGTTGTAACAGGAGTTGTCACATCTAAGATTCGTATTGTGTCCTCGCCACATGAAGGAACGCCGATTCTGGAGAATATATTTCAGCCTTGTTAAAAACTATGTGACAGAGTAAGATGCATATTCTCTTTTAAGAACTAGATACTCAAGGATGTCTTGTGTTCGATTTAATGCATGCTATTGCCTTGTTTGTTTCTGTTCTGATTTGCAGGTATGAGCTGCAGGCTGTACGATTTGAAAAATTGAGAAAGATGGCAACCGAGAAAGAGATAGCCTTAGATACAAATGGAATTGAACTCGAAATGACAGAGGCAAGCGGTGCAACTAGCTTAGCTCCATGAGAAACTGTAGGGGAGGACGTTTTGGTTGTTCTAAAAACTCCTAACTAAAGATAAATCTCTTACTCTATTATACAAACTAATGTATAGGAGTATAGGACAAGTAGAGTTAATATCTACAAAGCATGGGGTATAATAGTGAATTTTTTTAATTTTTTTAGAATTTTATCCGTCAAAAATTGTATAATAACACATGGTACTTTCCATGTTTAGATCTCAATTAAAAAATATGAAAAAGTTTGTACATATGACCTTTGAAATGAAATGTTTGATATAAATTCTCAATCCACTACGATTTCATTGATAGTTAATATTTGAAATAAATTTCGATTATGTCTGACGATTATATTTAACTAATTAATTAAAAGGGAGAAAGCACGGGAACTTCATTTTCCACCGGAGGCACAGGAACTTCAATTTAGGAAGCAGGACAAATAGTTAGTGTCTTTTAAGTAGTTGTCACACCTTGTTCACATATGTGGCAGCGTAATATGTGAAAAAAGAAGACAAATAGTTAGTGCCCTTTTAATAGTCAACTAAAACAAAATATTAAAAATATTCAACTTCAGACTTACTTGATCGTCCGTTAGGGCTTTGAGATTATAAACATCAAAATTCTTTAAAAAATAATGACATTCAATACAGGGGAACAAACATTGAAAACACGTTGTGTTTTCGATTTAAGCAAAATAGCTGCTTTGGACTCCATCAATCTTTTGTATATGGACAAGTACAATTACAGGTCAATTCAGAGATTTCTTCTTAGTAATGATCTCCATATAATCATACTCTATTTAAGATCAGAGATCAAAAGAACATTCTCATATCGATTTTTTTTAAAAGAGACGTAAGTAGGCAAAAGAGAATAGATCTTCTTGACCATGGTAGCGTTATGGCTTTCATCTGACTTTGTTTAACTTAAATAAAATTTGTAGTGAAATTTAATTTAAAAAATACAAATTATTGTGTTAAGTTATATGAATACATAATTTCATATTTAAATAGATAGGAATGGACCACCAAAAATAAATTTTAGATATTATATAAAGATTTTAAAATAAAATTTGTAATGAAATTTATTTAAAAATTATAAATTATTGTGTTAAGTTGTATATATAAAATTTAAATAGTACGACAAATAATTTTGTGAAGAATCCCTCTGTCATTGTTGTTGTTCCAAATCACAGGAAAAACCATATGTTGTAAATAAATTGTCGAAAAAGTGTGGCCCTTCTTAATAAGTTAATAATAGAATAAGGTTCCTATTTATTAGCAATTAAGAGAGTAATTACCTCGAACTAGAAAGATCTAGAAGAATTCCTAACAGAATTCTGTTAGGAAAAGTATTCCAGAAGATACATTTGTTTGACCAGTCAACAAAGACATGTAATGGCAATATCATAATTAGGTGCCTTTTTGGGTTTTCTTCGATATTGGATCTGACCCAATATCCAGTGAATTAGAACAGTTGTCATATTATCTTTGTACTCAAAGTATTAACGATTATCAATGAAAACCTAAACACTTATTCACAAAACTCATTATTTCTCTCATAATGATTGCATATACAATGCTTAAATCATAACTTCAACAAGTTCAATAAAGTGAAAAGAGTGATACACACAGATGTGTTTGTAGGAGAATATGTGGCTGGGGAGGGTATGTATTGAGAGTTTACTGGATTGCTATTGGATTCAACAAACATTTGCCTAATAGTATAACGAATGTGGAAAGTTCACTCGGGAACGAGATAAGTATTTCTCATACTAAGGTACTTCTAGGTGCTTTCTATGAGATTTCATACCCACCAGTTGTTTAGTATCCTTGTGTGGCACGTCATATCAGAAATCACTGAATTAGACTAAGGATCAAATGAAATTTCTCAAATGATTTTACAGTTTGCAACTTTACTGTTTAGTAAAATAGTATTTGCTCATTGGTGTGACTTTACGGTTTGCGAATCCTCTTCCTTACAAATGATGTGCCCAATGAGGCTCATCAAGGTCACATCAGCCACCACAATACTTGGTAAGAACCACCCTTAGCTTGACCAAAGAGAATTGGGCTCTGAAATTAACCTCCAACTAAGCTTAATGAGAAATGCAATATTTGCTTACCGCATTGATCCAATTCCAATTCAAGACCTAAGTCTCCTTTAAGTTTCGGCTATTACGGAGCATTTCCCAAGAAATAAGTTGTACTTTGGACCTGTTTACATTAATTGAAATCAACTGAACTGAATTGAATGGAGCTGACTGAACTGAATTGAATATTTTATGAGAGAGAAAATGGGTTAAGAATTGAACTGAATGGAGCTGAACTGAACTGAAAATAAGCTAATGTAAACAGGCTCTTTGCATTGATTTTCATTCGCACCTCGAACAAATCTTGAAATTCCTTTATCAATATCATCACAAACTATTTTAGAAATCTTGTTGTTTGCATTGAGTAAAATGTCATAGTCGAAAGTCGAGTTAGCTAGTTGTTTGAACTTTGACTTCTTGCATTTTGTTACAAAAGAAGTAATAAATTAGGGCTTGTTAGAACTTTGATACTCCCTTCGTTTTTAATAGTTGTTTCATTCTGGAAGGTTTTCAATTAATTTGTTCCAAATCAATCTAAATATAACTTTTTTATTTTTTACCTACTTTATTTACTCCAACATTAATGAATTACTCATTTATTCTAAAGTCAACTTTCATTACTTTATCCAATCTATTTACCCAAAATTACTTTTTTCCAAAAAAAATTACCAATATATTTACTCTTTTATTTAACTTATTCAACTATTTTATTTAAATCAATCAACTCTTAAACACCGTGTCAAATTGATACGGAACATCTAATAAAAAACGGAGTGCGTATATATCTTGTGGACGAACAATTTGCTTTGATCCTTCTAGTTTTATGGCTTCACCTTCGATCATTACAAATCAAGTGTAGCTTAAAAACATTTAGATTTAACTAGAAGTTAATATCAAAAGTACTTACTGTTTCGGGTGAAACAATATGATCGGATGTGGATCTTGATTGATATTGAGGATGACTTGTTCTAATGTTGCTTTCCTGGTGATCGAATGATTTCTCCTTGATGATCGGCTTGTAAAATGGAACAAAGATTGCTACCTCGGAGGTTTTCCCGAGTAAAACCTCTCCGAAGCTGATTTTAGGAATTTAGTGTGAGTTGTTTTAGAATTAGATACCTGATTTTGTGTGGAGAGCTTGGTATATATAGGCAATCGGGTGACCTGCCAGCTTACCAGTCAAGCGGTGTAATCGGGCTCCTGGTAGCTTGTCATCAGTTTGACTGGGTGGCTAATGGTCAAGTGGCTTGAAGTATGTTTCTTGGACCTAAAATGTGGCTTTGGTTATACTGAGCTGGATTTTGGATTTGGGCCTTAGTTTTATGAGTTAATACCCATACACTTACTAAACTTTCATATAAATTGCAAAAGTTACAGCCTGAGTAATAAACCCAATAATATATCACAGAAAACGATTTCACACTCTCTTATACATCACACAATGTAAAATTTGAAAGAACATGTTTTACGCTCTGTCAAACGGAGCCGTAGTTGTATCATGCGCTACCGAGTACGACCATGGAAACAAGCAGACAGGGCCAAAAATAACGGACGAAGCAAGAACAAGAATCAGGTAGAGTATGACATAGAAGCAGAGGAGTAGAGTAATAGACAGGAGTACTACCATCATATGTTGGCATAACTTACTGTACAAAGTAGCCATGTGAGTTAACAATAAAACTTTTCATCCCTAAATTTTCCTTTTCATCTTTGAGAAATGATAAACATCTCGCAGTTAGAGATGTAGCGCAGAGCATTTTCGTCATTTTTTGAGTACTGTTCAATACTGTTCACCAGTAAAAAAAATTGTCTCAACGTAACTTAACATTGTCCGACAATTTAAGTTGTATTGACCAACTTTGACTCGCACTATACTCCTCCTATTTTGCACAGGTGAAAATCAACAGGCTAGTGAGTAGTGAAGTGGGTCCCACCCCTTGTTCTTAGTTCAGACTAGACTGTAATAGACAATAGTATCCCTGAAATAATTGCATCAGCTGAATGAAGGGAGAGCCTTCAAATTTTTTTTACCTTGAGCATTCATTTCATTTCCTGCTCTTTTTGACCCCACCACATTCATTAATTTTTGATCTTTCTCCCCGTTTCGAATAGCTCGTTACGCTTTTCACCTGTAAGGGTTTCAAATTATTTGCCGAAAACTATATGTATCTGTCTCCTCTTACACGAACCATCTCTATAGTTGAACGAATCGATCCAAAGTCTGCGATTTTAAAAATGTGCGAATCGTTTGAAAGTCGAAAGAGAAAAAGTGTTAGAAAACAAAAATAAAATAAAATAAAATAAAATGTCAAGTTGCTGTTATCACTTAAAAGGTTTCTGAACTCTTTTGAAATTTAAGTGACAAAATAGGGGCGCAGAAAACTGTCAAATGCTTATAATGTTATGTATGACTTTTATTTAGATTGTCAGCATTTTTCAGAAGGGAAAAAAAAAAGCCTAAATATAATGCCAAAAATCACCACTCAACTCACATTCTAAACAAAACTTCAAATCTTCAATAATACTGATCTTCAATTAATACTACAAAAAAGAAAATGTAAAAATAGTTATGAAAGTAATGTACTTCCTCGTTTTTTTTTTAATGACAACTTTGCTTTTGGCACGTTTTTTAAGGAAATGATTTAAAGGTATAAACGATCAAATTGGGTAAAATAATTTTGGCACAAGTAAGAACGAGATTATATATTACTAATCCTAAAATTGTTTTACGTAACTTGCTCGTTTAAACCCTTAAATCTCTTTCTCAAAATGCGTGCCGAAATGAAAGTTGTCGTTTTAAAGAAACAGAGGAAGTAGGTTGTATATATTGGAGGAATCCAAGAAGTCTCTTTTCAAAGTTTTAATTAATGGTGGTTTGTTAGTTCATCAGGTTTTGGTGGACTATTTTAAGCCAAAAATTAATTTTCTGTTATGGACCATACTATACATTCATACATTCTTAGCTAGCTACTATGTGCTAGTGTGCTAGTTCATTTCGAGAATATAATCCACATATGAAATCGAGCATGAGAAGCGGGCTATGTGGGTACTGCATGGATAGGTTTTAGAATCGATTCTCATCCGGCCTTTCTTGAAAAGATAGAGGACGAAAAATAAAGGTTGAAAAGACGAGGACTTTAGCTGTCTATATGCTAGTAGTGTGCTAGTTCATCTCGAGAATATCATCCATATAAGAAATCGAGCATGAGACCGTGGGTGAGGCATGGATATGCGCTATAATCGATTCTCATCTAGTCTTCCTTAAAAAGTTAGAAGACGGAAAATTTGAAAAGAACGGGACCTTAACAGGTTATTGAAGTTTGGTTTAATTACACTCCAAATTCAACCTACATTGACATTTGTCGAGGTTAATCCTCGATATTAAAAATAAATTAATTCGAATTCGAGTAATTAAAACTGATAACTGTGGTTGTTCCCTGATTGCCTGTACAAGTATTACAGCACTCTCACCTTCTTCTTGCTTTCATCAAGAAAGAGTTGTTGGGAAAGAAGATTTGAACATTTTGGAATGCTAAATTAATTCACTGCTTTTTCTAATGGAGTTTTATGACTACAAATGAATAATTTAACCATATCATGTACTGATATACATGCAAATAATCAAAGCATGAGTTAGGAACAAATGATATAAGTAATGACATCATATTAATTACGATCTTGCTAACGGACGTCCCGGGGCGTTAGTTAAGACATAAACATATATCTTAAAGTGGTATAAATCTTGAAATGTATGCCAAAATCACACATCAATTGGTATAATTAATATTTAGATTTATTTAATATTTTCATTTTTAGTTAATTTATCTAACGCCTAGGGGCGCTCTTTAACTTTCGCCTATTAATTATTATTTATATTAAGCAGCATTGCAAAATGGCACTTCAGTCAGCAAGAATTAGTGCATGATGCTAAAAAAAAGAATTAACAAAAAAATTGCATGCAATGTAATGCTGCAACATAAGTACATTTTGTCCCAAGATTTTCTCCTAGGTGAAAATGATATTCAAAGTAGTTGGAAATTTGGAATGTGTGATTAGGAATCTCATAACAAGTGTATTCACCATTCAAAACACCCTCATATCATCTCATAATAATGGTCATACATTGTCATTAATAAAGGGTATTCTTTTGACATATTTTTGCTAGACTGAATTTATTGATTAGACTTTATTTGAACTTATATGAGAAGGTCATCAAGACTGCTTATTTTCACGAGCAATTCTGCCAAGATTAAAGAGAGGGCGAGATAGAAATCATAGAATAGTTACCATGGTACTCCGTACTATGGTAAACAAAGCAAAACAAAAATTCTTTAAAAAAAAAAAAAAATCACCCTCATATCATAAAGATCCTTCAAAAAAAAAATTGTGTATAAAGGCTGAACTACACCTGCATCCATTTTCATATAATAGATTAATAGATAACAATTTCTTATCGATAAGGTGATGCCAAACGATACGATCTAGCTTAGTCTAGTCCAGATTAAGCTCGATGAATAAAAACCAAATTACGATACATACTCGTAATTAATTCTTTGTTGAGCTCCACAACTAACAAGCTAAGTAACTTCATATAAATGAGCACAATAGAACACAATCATCAAAATATGTTGCAATGAAAGGATGAAAACTCAAAAAAAAAAATGCAAAACCTAGAGAATGAACAAGCCGACATAAAACACAGTTCAAGAACATACAAGTGGAGTATAGAATAGATACAACAATAAAAATACTACTGCACTACTGTTACAAAACACACCAAATAATCAGTCAGAATTCATCGCATACGAGTTATATATGAGAGCCAAAAGCGAACGAGCGTCTCGGGTATTAGATAAAATAACTAAAAGTAAAAATATTAAATGAATATAAATATTAATTACATCGATTGTCTCGTTTTTTTTTTTTTTACATACATTCCAAAATTTATACTCCGTATCATTTTAACAAATATATTTAGTTTTCATCCGATGCCCCGAGACGTCCGTTAAGAATAATGCAGTATGGTAAATGGCAATACTAGTGTACTGTTACAAAACACACCAATAAATTAGTCAGAATTCACCGCATACGAGTCATATACATGAGACGAGACCTTGCATGATGCATGCGAGCTAAGCTAGTCTTTTCAACAGGCATAGTATATGTCGTTATGACGTCCATTCATGGCACTAATTTTCAAGGGTGCTCAATTTAAACCACTCAAGTACTCAACTGGAGTGAAATGGAACAGAGAAAAAAAAAAACACGACGAATAAATATCCGTACTCTCAACAAGACACGTGTAAACGATATATATGTACGTGGAAAAAAAAACACGACTAATAAATATCCGTATTCTCAACAAGACACCTCAACTTCACATAATATCACAAAAAGCGGTATGAGAGCAAGTTTACTATGTTCACTTACATTGCATAAACTTGGAAGTTGGAACTTGGAAGCATTTTAATATGGCAAGGCATGGAAGAACATGATCGATTTTACGCGGTTTATCAACAGTAATAAGTCTGGTGATTTTTATAGGCGTGGTGAATGGAGTCACGATTGAAATTGAATCTAGGTTTTGGACTCAATGGCTACCAAAAATATAATCTAGGTCTTGGACACAATATTAACTGATTCAATTCAGTTCAAGTCTGATTCAGTCCAAAGAAACACTACCTTAATTAGCAGCTAACAAAAGCTAGCGGGTCACGTGAATACGTGATGAGTCTATCTATACCATATACAAGTAAAAGATGAGACCTCTGATTTATTCTACTTCTATTGAACAAAACCGAAAGAAAGAGTCAAAAGTTATTGAAGACAAGCAAAAGTAACTGAATTACAACAATATAAATACAAGACAAAACTGAACTACTCAACTTTCTAAAACAACTTTGCACCAAAAAAAATAGAGAGTTGCTACTATAACAAATTAAATTGGTGGAATCACAAGAAGGATATAATAATAATAATAATAATAATAATAATAATAATAATAATAATAATAATAATAATAATAATAATAATAATAATAATAATAATAATAATAATAAT
>SNQN01000179.1:55200-126388 GCA_008642245.1 Bassia scoparia
TAATAATAATAATAATAATAATAATAATAATAATAATAATAATAATAATAATAATAATAATAATAATAATAATAATAATAATAATAATAATAATATAATGTGGACAACATACATAATACATATTGTTTCGTTTGCATTGCATAGTGCGCCTTAAACGGGAGAACAACGCCCATTGGAGATGCAAGAGTAGTGGTAATTGTAATGTCAGATGTCACAAATTGGCAATCAAACAAATTTTCATTTGGAATTTTATGTGCAAGTTTTAGGGGAGGTGTTGTTGTTGTTGCTTGGATTTGAAAGTAACATTTCGAAAATGACTAGAGGGAATATTAAGAGTCTGTTTACATTAATTGAAATCAATCGAACTGAACTGGATTGAATGGAGCTGAACTGAACTAAACTGAATTGAATATTTTATGAGAGAGAGAAATTGGGTTAAGAACTGAACTGAACTGAAAATAAACTAATGTAAACAGGCCTTAAGAGTCACTCTAGCAGTCTAGCTCGTTTTTTTTTTGTAACCCTGTATATGTATGTATGTACATACACTATCTACGTTGTAAAATGTGTAATCAATAGCGAAGTCAGGACCTCATAATAACGGGGGCAGGAGAATATCGAGCCTATTATACTCAAAATAAAGTTTTTAGATCGTATGTGTAGCGTGGATTTTGAGAGGGGGTGTGTGGGCCAAGGCCGGCCTTGGTCCCGGATCGGTTGGTTTAATGTGAATGTGCAGTTGTGTACTGTGTAAATGGTCCATACATCTAGTACATGAACCCTAGATGAGCTGAGGGTGGTTGAGGTGAGAAGAGGGAGGGAAGCATAGTGTACTAGAAATAGTGAGTGTAGTTTTAATTTATGAAACTAGGCTTTGAGATAGAGCCATTTCATGAACTACTTTATCTTCTAGACTAGATGAAAGGCCTCACTCTCATGGATTCATGATGAGATAATGATAGATTGTCTTTTCTTCTATTTTTTTTCCCCCCTTGTTCTTGAATTATTATTGTGTGCATTTTTTGATGGATTAAAGTAAAAACCAAAAATTGTTCGATTTTTTTTATCCTAAATTGTATAAATTTTGTATGAAACTAAGTAAGATAAAAGTGGACATGGTTAGACGAGACAACCCACACCGACCCGCATGTCAAGCCCGTGGGTCAAGATTATATAGGCCAAGGCAATGTCGTTCTATGTCGGACACGTACAAGACAAGTTTGTAAAATTGGCACTCCATGTGCCCACTCATGTCATAGCATCATGCCTCGTGCCTCACTTTTGATTTCTTTACTTTGTAGATTTTATTTGAAAATGAACTTACTCACATCCGCGTCAACCCACGTGCTCATATCATGCTTATGCCAATGTTTTGAAATAGTACTCCTGGACATACGGCTCATGTCGCGATAGTATATGTGCCTCTAATGACATGTTATGTTCTGCTAACCGCTGGCTCAAACTAATAAGTTGGGTTCATTTTATGTTGTGCTAAACTGATCCTCGTGTTTGCCTGACCCATTTCCGGTTCTAACACTACTAGAACAACTTCTGCCCTTTAAAATGCTCCCATTCTTGAAGAATGCATGTCAACCAATAGTAGATGGTGGGGTGATGCAGCAATTTTTGAGGATGATTGAAAATGTACCTTATCAAATAATCAAATATAATAAGCTTAGACTTTAAAAGACTATCATCTTATATTCTTATGCCATATTTTGTTAAAATACGTTCGAATATTCGTGTTTGTCTAAATAAAATTCGAAAACGTCGTAAAAGCACCAACAAAAACAAGTGTATGTAGTATCAGCAAGATTAGTGACTCGAGACCGAATCTCGTGTGCATCATTACTCTTTGGGACTCTTTATGCTCGGAAAACGACAAAAAGACTAACAAACTTGAAAGGTTCAATCAATGATGAGCTCACCAAAAGGGAGAGTTGCATCATATAATAAAATGTTCCTGCATTGGAAAGAATTGAGCATGTGCTAGTATACAAGTAGTGCACGAATGTGAAATCAACTAATCATAAGCAATGTTGATTTCACTGCACATGTAATCATGTATGTCCTCAATAAGAGTTTTAAAGTTACAGGCTTTCGATGGATCACCTCTTGATTACATATTATTACTAGCAGGATTAAACAATGGTGAAAAGTTCACCGTGGTCCATGACTTATTGTGTATGTTCTTTAACAATTAACATCATAAAATACGGTAAAATCGGTAATAACGTACGTGTCACGTAGTAAGACACCACGTAACAACTTCTTTTACCGTGTATTCGACATTGTTATACTTACTCAGCACTACTAATAGAACATTAAAATAGGCTAGAGGTGATTAAATGGGCGGGCTGGGCCGGACTTGTATATAAAATGTCTTGCTCAAACCCGCCAAAAAATGGCGAACTTTGCCGGCTAATGCAGGCTTTTGCGGCCCGAGTCAGGTTTTTGAACTAAAAATAAATAATTTTAATTGCCCTATGCAAATTCTACTATGGTCCCGGGACCAAGGTTCTCATCATGGTCCCGGACAAATGTTCATTTCCGAAACTAGAAATGTTCATCTTAATATGTAAAATGTTCATTTTCAAATGTAAATGTTCATATCTGAAAATGAACATTTGTATTTTTAAAAATGAATATTTTTAGTTTTGAAAATGAACATTTGTCCGGGACCATGATGAGGAACATGATCCCGGGACCATAATAGACCAATTGATTACCCAAAGCCTTCACTTTTTCGGACGGATCGGACTAGGCTCATATTGATCACCTCTAAAAATAGGCTTATCAATAGAGCGAGTCTATCCGCTCCATCCACGCCCTAGTGGGGTAGAGATGGGTTTTAGTTTGGCAGGTGACAGGAGCATGAATGGAAATGAAAATCATATCCGTCATGGGTAATGGAGCAAGGGTGAATTTTACGTTAGCACAGCTCATTAGCACCCCTAGGCATTAGGTTTATGCTTCGTGCTTTGTGCTTCATATGAACCTAGTCATGTTGGCAATGAAGATGCTGAGCCAACTGTGTACTACTGTAACCAGTGATGCTCATAACTTAAACACAGAAGAGAAAACAAACTTAAATGTAAAAGAAATTCAAGAATTGTAGTGCAATTGTGCAAATAAAGAGAAATTAATTACTCAATGAGTACAACTAAAAACTACAACTACAGTTTGCTTTAAGAACAATATTATGATATCCATTAACAGAATACAATGGTGTAAGCAAACCATCATAAACACTAAACCTACCAGAAATCACTTTATCTCTCTTTTGATTTCAAAGGCTAAAATAAAAATTCAGTCTTCTGCTAATTAAGCTACCTAAAAGAAGGGTTAGGCTACATTTAGTCAGCTGCACTTATGTTACAAATCACAGGTTACACATTTTCTTTCTTTTTTTTTTGGCTTTTTTTTCCATATTTTCTTGTAAGAATTGTGCATTCGCTTCTGCAGAATCCCCTTCCTAGTGATCTACTCTTACCCACTCGTAACGTCCGGGAAGAGGCATATCGTTCTTGATATCATAGTTGTACCTGCAAAATCACGGGGGAAGTAACAAAGGTGAGCACTCTGCTCTGGAAATTGAAGAAACAAACACAAGGTAAGTAAAGTAAGCACAGGGTTTTAATTACTTCTCAATGAATAGCTTCTGCTGGTCTAGTTCAAAGCCGGCGAAGAACTCCTCCATTTCTGGGTTTGTCGGGATTGCTCGTTGTGTATTTCGAGCTCTCCGGCTTGCTGCACCAGAGCAAGTGGGTCTGCTGGTCGATCCAGGCGTTGCAGTGTTTTCCGAGTTCCTTATCAAGCTGCAAGGAGTGCTCTCACGGGTTCCCCTACTGCAAATCAAGAGAAAATCCAAATTTTAGTCTACCTCAGTGCTTTGCAATGGCCACAAAAACAACCCTGAACTGATTTCGAACAGTGAAATCCAAAGAACAGAACAAATGACTGCATATTTGAAGGACAAGGTCTTTAAGATCAACAGTAAATTACACAATGGCGAAGCATCGGACAACTCCAGCTATTTATCTCATTATAAAGATTGGATTCAACATTGGAGTATACCCCCATAAGTACATTTATCAGATTTGGGGTATGGTCCCCAAACAATAAGATGGTTCCTTTTGAACCAGAAACACATGTCACAAAGAGTAATTGCCGACAATCAATACTGATCTTTGTTTCTCATTTCAATCTTGAACATCACCAACCACCATGTCATTAAGAGAAATTGCACATTAAAGCTAACATGTTTCTAGTATATATTTATATCATGCATAACAATTACTCCATAAGGTGAGTGAAATTTGCTCCCGGAAACGCCCACTAATGACTACACGACCCCACTAATGGGACTTCGGCTCTGATTGATTGATTGATACCCCCCACTAAACTGAGATAATCGAAGCTCGACTAATCATCGGCCTTTTCGACTATATCCCTACATAGCTAGCTTATGTGCAAGAACTAATGTTTAGGACCAAACCATCTTACAGTCTTAGAGACTCATAGGTGTCAAGGAGAAAGAGATGTCACGGGTTAGAGCTTACAGCATACAAAGGTCTCATAATAAGCCATGGAAGAAAGAAACAGATAATCTGAGATGCATTGAATGAACATGGAAAATCCAAAAGCATTAGTTGCTTTCTAAATGAGATATTCTTGGATTTTATTTGCCATCATAAACTTTGGCCCATGACCCAAATTATTATTATTGTGAATAAAGTAAGCAACACATACAAAAAGAGACGTTACTAAAATCACATTTCTTGTTTTGATTTGGTTTGGTTACAATCACAACACCAAAAAAAAAAAACATCATCTTTGTTTTTGCATTTTTTTTTTCCCTTTTCAAACTTCAACTTTCAATCCCCAATTAAGCACACAATAATTTCTCAATATAATATAAATTAGTGTGAATTATTATGAGGTAATTAAGTGAAATACAATAAACAAATACCTAGTTAAGGTTCCATAATAAGGTAGTAACCAAAAGCTTCAAATTTTGATGAAACTTTTTATATTCACATAAATTTGTAGCCCATAACTTAGATTCTAGTAGACTATGTGACATAACTCAACATGATTGAACCAAAATATTCCTCCTTTTCGCCCCACCTTTGAAGCACTTCAAGATACTTCTTTTACCCAAAACTAGTAAAAGGAAAATCTCTCTAAAAATTCATTCTTTCCTTCATTTTCCCTCTTTTTTCAAAGAATTTATTACTTTTTGAAAATTAAAAAAAAAATAAAAATTATCCAACAAAGTCCTCTTTTTTTTAATCAATTTTCTTTTGCGAAAAAAAAAACAAATTTCAAAGTAAAACTTTTGAAGAATTTCAATAAGGGGAAAATTAAACGCATTTCTAGAACAAACAAGAACAAAATGACAGATGGCAAACATGAACAAATACAGTGGCTTTCAATTTTCATCTTTTTAGGAAAAATGAAAAGGAAACTCCTTTTTCAATCCACTAATTTTTATTTTCCCTCGAAAAATTATTTTATTTTGATTTTTCTGAAAACCCCTAATTCTCTCAACAAACGGTAACAAACAAAAACAACAGAAACTCAAATAATTCAACGGAAAAAAAAGGACTAAATCAATTAAACACACCCCAAAAAAAAAAAAAAAAAAAAAAAAAAAAAAACAAGTAACAAAAATTAAAATTAGAGCAAATTAAAAGAAAATTGAAGAATAAAAAAACAAACCTTTCTCTAGCATCAAAGTCTAAATTATTCTCCCCAAAAGAGGGCTCAACAGCAGCACTAACATCATGAAATTCCTCGGAATCAACACCGTCAGCGAAATTACCGAAACGCCCTTGAGCTGCTTTCTTAGAGGAAGTAGAGCCCGAGTTGGCCCGGACCTTGGAAGCGGGCCGCTGAGAATCGGAGAAATTATTAGGGTTTTTAGAGGATTGATTCAGACTATTATTGTTATCCCCAATTTTAGGGCTGCTATTAGGAGGAGGATGAAAGGGGGGTTTCTCGAGTCTTCTACTGCGAAGTTGAAGATACGAGAGTTCTGGGTTTGGTTGAAGAGCGAGGGTTCGGGCTCTAGTACGAACACCCAAATTCGATTGAGGGATTTCCATTACTGCAACATCTCCTGTGATCTTACCCTTCTTCATGTATTTTCCCATTTGAATTTTTTTTGAAATTAAATTAGAGGGTTTTTTTGGGGTGGTATCATGAAATTGAATTTGGGGAAGAAAGAGGGAAAATTGGGGATTTTGGAGGAGAGAGAAGAATGAGCGGGATGAAGGTGAAATTTGGAAGGAAGGAGGGAAATGGGAGATGTGAAAAAAGTTAGGGTTGAGAAAAATGAGAAATAAAAGGGGGATTTATTTGATTTGATTTGGGGCAAAAAAAAAAATTAAAATGAAAAATGAAAAAAAAAAAAAAAGAGGAGAGAGAAAATTGTATTACGGGGAAACAGCGGCACGCATTATTGGTTTTTTGTCACGGCATTCTGGTGATTCACTCTTTATAACGGGGAAGGGTTATCTGACCACGTGACTCTCACGTGTTCTCTTCTTCTTCTTCTTCTTCATTTTTTTTGGGTGTGTGTAGTACTTCCAATTCTCTCCTCTTTTTTTTTTCCATCCTCATAGGATGGTTACGATTTCGATTTTTAATTCATACACATAGATGTTCGGGATTATTTTAGTCGCTTGAGATGAATTAACCGGATAGAGTAGGTGAGATACGAAGCACGGATGTATGTGGTTGGATTCGATGATAGTGGAAATGTAAATTATTGCGTTAGAATCATATGTGATTCGATAGGATAAGATTCGCGAAATAATAATAGCGTTATGGATTGAGAAATAATTATAATGCCGCCCTAAATTTCTATAGGAGCCCCTGGCCTTTAGTGAAAGCACAAGGGGGAAGGGTTTATTGTTCGCGTGACTTTCACATGTTATCTTCTTCTTTTGTACAGTGTATCTTTTGTAATTCTTTCTCTTTTACATCATATGATGTAAAGATTTTAAATTTATACACGCAGACGCTTTCATTACATTAAAGTCAATATTGTTTTAATCACTTGAAACGAATTAACTTGATAGTGGTGGTGTAGATGAGATATGTATGTAGTGCAATATACTTGGATGGCAACGAAAAAATATATATTTGTGTGGTGTATTATCCATGTTTATAGAATAATAATTACATTGAAATCGTGTGTGATGAGATAAGATTCGCTAGATAATGGTGTTATAGTTTGGGAAATAATTATGACACCGTCCTAATTTTTTATGGACATACACCCCTTTAGTGAGAGCAACAAAGAAGGGTTTATTGTCTATGTGACTTTCACATGTTTTTCTTCTTCTTTTCATCTCTTATTTTTTTTATATAGTTTTACTTTCCTTCATTTAACACCACACAACATAATGATTTTTATTAATCCATACACATAGAGGTTTTTTACTAAAATAAAATTAAAGCACTTTTAATAATTGAAATGGATTAACCGGTTAAGGTAGGTGAGATATGCCGTTGTAAAGATATATCGGATATATGTATAGATCAACGGAAAAATGGAAAATATATATATGAGTGTGCGATACATAGTAAATTATTACATTAGAATCACTGATGATAAGATAAGATTCGCTAAATAATGGCATTATACAGTTTGAGAAATAATTACATGGCATCGCCCTAAATTTCTATGGGCGTCCCTTTAGTGAAAGCACAATTACATACATTTTGATTACAAATGTTATCTCTAAAAACGCATGATAATTGATAATATTTTTATGGATGTCGTGGATATGACTAGATATAATATTGATTTGATGATGGTTGTTTCTTATCTCGTGTCTTAATTTGATGAGTATTATCTATTTATATTTTTGGAATAAATAGTCTAAAGGACACCAATTGTTGTCAAGCTGTCACGCGCTTTAAATGATTACACATAACAACACAAACTTTCACGTGTTTAAAACGAGGAAAAATTTGATATTGAATACAAGTGTACAATGCAAAAAGAGACATTAATGCATTTTGAAGGAATACCTAGCCATGATGAGAATGGGTTGGGTCGACACGAATTAAGCCCAATCTAGCCTGATAGACGCGTTAATGGGGTGTGGGTTCACCGTGAAATGACAATTCAAAATAATTGTCACAAGCCTAGCAGGAGCACATGGGTTGACTAAGCACGTACCTCTGTTTCAAAACCTTGACATGATATGACGTTATCTTTGACTCATATAGGCATGACTCAGATACACCCGAATCATGTAGACTTCGAACTTGGGTCACTCCATGCCCATTAATATTACTAGAGAAAATGAGAAATACTAGTCTCACTTGTTCAAGATAATTGATAGAGTATATATTATATTCATGTACCTCAACCATCAGCTTAAGCGGACCATCTCTGATACCATGTTAATCGGACCATCTCAACCAAAAGCTTAAACTGATGGTTGAGGCCCAAAAATATAATATATACTCTATCAATACCATGTATCAAATGGGACAATTGCTTCATGTTTAATCAATTGAGATATGTGAAATGATCGACTCATCATCTCTATAAGGGTTGAGAACTTTCTTTGTACTTCGTATTAAATTTTCATTAAAGGTATACAACGCAATAAAACAACAATTTGTGTATCATCTATGTCCAATTTATTATACTTGAACACATGATATTCCGTTGTATTTTATTACTTCGCAACTAAGAAGATTGACGATCCTCCAACCTCGAGTTTGTTGAGTTGTGCCCAAATCTGAATTAATAGTGCCTTTGCGGGTACCCATGCCTTTGTTGAGTATATATAAGCCTTTGGCTGACGGATCGATGGGTCAAGCTAAGGATGATTGCCTCTGGTCTTTACCTTTATACAATGTGAAAAATTGAAAATTGCTAATTAAATCATGAATGGCAAGAAAAAAATTTAAAATAAAAATTTCCTCAAAAGTTAGTTAATGTGTTAGGATCCTTATGGATATGTTCCATGAGAATTTAGGTATCCAATGAAAAAAAATATTTATTAAAAAAAAAAATGTTGTGTTTTCACTTTGTTGCATTGCATGGGTATCATGAAGGTATGGGTATATCAGTATATGGCTGGTTTGTAACCAATTTAACCACCATTACTTGAAGTTGCGCTGCCCTCTTGCCACCATTATTGTTTTCAATGATTTTTTTAAAAATAAAAAATAAATCGGTAATTGCATAGGATTATTATTTTATAATTAAAGAAAAATAATAATGGGGGTTTAATTTTAGAGTTTTTTTTTCCAAAGTTTCTTTAATTTACCTTCAAATTTCAATAATGTGGTTTAATTTCAGAGATCATTTCCCTTGATTTTAATTTCATGTTCTCCTTTTGATCTTTAATTCTTTCATTCAAAAGCTTCTATTGTTTGAGAGAAATGAGATAAGAAACATAAAATAGTCGACAACAGTAACTTTTGATAAGTGTAGACAGTTAACACCCAAAAATTTAACTACTCCGTAGTATATTAAAACTCACCCCATGCATACTTTTGACACGTATGAGGCATTTCTTTAACAAACCATTCCCTCCTCATAATGACATACATTGCATGTCTTTATTACATTATTCAACCTAATTAAATTCAACTTTTAATTATCGAACTAGTGTTTTGTCCGGGCAATGTCTCGGGTTATCATTCAGGCCAACATATGTAGACAATGGTATGTTATATGGAGTATATATAATTGCTTATTTTGTGAGTTTTGGTAGCTAAACTTAAAAGACAATTGATCAAATTTTTTAGTATGAAAATAATACTCGTAGTTGTAACTAAAAATATTAGAAAATTTTAACCTTTCATCTTAAATTAGTTAAATATGATCATTAGACTTAATTGTAATTTATTTGACATCATAACTAATTACTAATGAAATTGCTCTGGATTAGTAGTTAAAATTTAACCTTTCATCTTAAAGGTTATAGGATCACTTCCTTGTGTTAGTACATTTTTTAATCTTATTAGTTGAATATATGCAAGGACACATGACATATTAGAAAGAAGCCACGTGGCACAACTACATAGAGCGGCATTCATTTTAATATACGTTTATAGATAGATTATACTTCTAATACTTCGTGTTATATTTCTATATTGCCTTCACTAATCCCTTCAAAATCGCTAACTCGTAATTCATTCATTACACATATTATTATCTTTAAGTTTCTTCCTTCATGTTTTTTTAATTAATTTTATCATTGTAATATCTACAACGATATATTTAACTCGATTTCTATCTATACTTAATATTTTAAAAGGAAGACTGAAATCAAAACATTATGATCTGATTACCTCTTTAAATATCACTTAAGATATGTTATGTAGGAAAACACCATTATTCATGTTAAAAGACACATGACTTATTTTTTTTAAACATTGTTTTTCCCATATTACTTTTGATGCATTTTTTGGTTGTTCTCAATTTCCATGTTATTCTTCCCAATACTTCCAAAATTATACAAAAAGACAATGTTTAACTAAAAATGTAGCCTGTGCCTCACGAGATAGGATTCTCTAGAGTTTTAATAAAACTCTACATGGTAGAGTTACATCTCAACCCTTCATTTTTAGAATCAATGACTTATTAATGTAAGGATAAAATAAGAAGACGTGACTTTAATTAGGAAAATGAACTAACTCTACCTTGTAGAGTTATTTTGAAACTCTAGATGATCCAAACACAATCGACTAATACCTGCAATTTTGCAATAACTCTCGTTTTCTTAATGCCATTGAGTTTCAAAATTTCAATTGACTTTGGCGTGAATGAAGAAAGCTACTTATTATAGGCTCAAAACAATAATGCAAAAGCAATAAATTGAAATCGAATTACATTGCATGGGTAACAAAGCATCATCTCTCGTAACGTTGAGCAACTAATTAAAGTTATAAGCATTCACTAAATTTGGCTTTTTTTTTTTTTTACATTTATGCATTGTGATTTTGAGATTAATTTTGTTATTCGATCTCTCTCCAACTATTGGATAATGCGGATATCCGTGCACAATCATTCCCTCACACACTCACTATCCGCACACTAGGCACACCACACACTAGTGTGCGGATATCATCTCCCCCGATTATTTAACGCGCTCTATTTATAACAATTGAACCAAACTTCAATGTAGATAATTATTCAAAAGTTCTCGTATTCATAAATTTCTTTGTTACCAATTAGTCATTTATTTATATTCGAATTTTATGTATATATATATTTATCGTCAATTAATATATGTACTTGGATATTAAGTATGAAATCAAATCATGGTTCGTAATAATTTATATTAAACTAGCATTCGATCTATCATATGCAATATCAATTTCTAATATTTATAAAATACTTGTTCAATATCACAAGTCCTCCTTTCCAAAATAAAATACTTGTTCTATTTATTAAGTGCAAACATGGACTTGATTAAACCTTCGAGGTTAGGTCAAGTTAGTCATGACACAAAAACAACAACCCTAATCTCTTACGTCTTCAACTTATTCTAGAACTTATTGAACAAGATAAACACAAAAATAAATACAAATAATTTAAATTGAAGAGAAAAGATCAATTTATGTCTCTTGTAAATTATTTTCATCAAAACAATTTGCATATAATTACACATTGACACTATATAATCACACGTATCACCTTGCACGAATCCTTAACGTTCGTTAGCCATGTAATCAAAAGGATTTGATAAAAATCAATCAATAATGTAACCTCATGTTACATTATTAATTATTAGTGGCTTAATTATTTATTTCGTCATAATACAAACTTCAAAACGCGTAATGAGACAAAAATCACAAACATGTACATACGTACAATATTACATATACATATGAAGCAAATGAGTGGTGAAGGAAATCCAGAGACCAAACCCCTAATCATATTCCGTACATACCAAATCATAATATATGCATATTTATGGTACGAAATTATAAATCAAAAAATGTTGAATTTATTGAAACACACAAAATCAATAAAGAAAATGTTCCTCATAGTACAAACTACAATCCTAACTTTTGCGCCGAAATTAGGGCTTTTTCTTATAAGCTTTCATATTAATTAATATTAATTATGTTTAGATTAGGCGCATTAATCAATATTTATTGTACAATTTTAATAAGAAGGATATGCCCCAATAAAAAACGGAATCTTTTCAACATTATGCCTTTTCGCGCCAAATTCCTTGTTCTACCTCTTGTTATGTCTTCACCGCTTGTGATTTTGGCGCCAAAATTTCTAACAAGTGTGATGACGTCAGCAAGATGGGTCCCACATAGAGTTGTAGTACAAGTACTATATTTTGTGGGGTGTGGATTAAATATAAAGTACTAGTACTAATTCAAGTTTGATTTATTTAGTATTTGGGTTACCCCATTATTCTTATCATTATCTCTCAAAATTAAAGATAAGACAAAGTTATGCAATCTTTGCTAGGACATTTTTGGAGGCTTTTAAGTCCACCCATGCATAAATTCAAACTTCTCTGTATTAAAATCCGTCTTTTAGGTTTGCGTTTTATGCAATCTCTTTCTAATTTACTTGATACTTTATAAAACGCGCTTGAATCAGTGTAATTTTATGTATATACTTCGTATAATAAATTGAGTTTTTTTTTCTTATAAGATTTGAACTAAATTTCGAGTAGGAAATTATATGTCTAGCTTCTCTCATTCATTTGCTTGTCGAACCTACTCATTTTGACGTCCCCTCAATTAGCGTTAGCTGGTTTAAAAACTATCGAAGATCTTATTATTCTCATTATTTCATAAAATCTAAGAAGAATGGGAGCAATTAAAATCTATGAAATTGATGTACATAGCACTTGAAACATGTTTTGGATTTTAGGATACTGCAAGCATTTTTGTGGTGATGTGGTCATGTAGTAGATTACAAACTCACTAGCATCTAGTATACGAAGAAAAGACATATAAACATCTACACTAACCCTTGTTTTTGAATTATGGAAAATTTATTTTGAAAAGTGCAATATCATATACATCATCCGTTACGCTTTACTTGCAAAAATTGATATTATTTGTAAGAGGTAAAATATTCAATTATTACAAGAATCTTTTCAAAATTTAATTTAAAAGCTACTCCGCACTTCCCATGAGCTTACTTCAGTAGTAAGTTCTTTCTGATCTATAAGTTCCATCCCCTAGGGCCTAGGTAGTCGTAATGAAGATGTTTTAATTTGAGTCAAAGTTTATTAACTTAATTTTGCTTAGGAGATTAACTCAATTAGTGAATACCACACTCAGGGGTCGTTTGATTCAAAATATTGGGATGGAGTGGTATGAGAATGACAAGGGTATGGATTAATAATCCATTATTTTTTGGAAAATTTGTCAACAACTACCAACTTTTTGTTCAATTTTGAAAATAACTACCCACTTTTTTTTTAAAAAAAAAAACAACTACCCACTTTTTATATGTTACTTTGTGAACCACGACCCCTAGCTGATTTCAGGTTAAAAAAAACCACCCAACACGATGTGGGCCCCACTCCTTGTTTGTTTTCCGACAAAACCCGGCCCCTCCCTGAGAATCTGAAATGACCATAATACCCTCATTTTTTTATTATTTTTTTTCTTCTTTTTTCTTTCTTCTTTCTTCTTTCTCTCTTCTTTGTTCTACAATCTGATTCAAACAACATTTTCGCGGCATTGACATGAATCTTCCACCAAAATGCRACGCCATTACTTCCCTCGACGCTCTCTTCCATCCTCATTACCATCCTTCACTCTTCACAGTCCAATGCCACTCCTCAACGCTTTCGCCTCATCACTTCACCTYTTCGACGCTTCACAAGCTCATTCTCCAATAAATTTGTTCTTAATCCCATCTTTTTTCAGAACTATCAGCTCTAAACCCTACAAATTTGACCCTTCCCCTGATAGCAGAAGGGTGGTTRATGGGTTGGTTTCGATTTTCASAACCCARAAAGCCTYTGAGCCCAAGAACCAAGRGCAGYTGAGTCAACTCGGTTCTAGACTCAGCCCTGAAATCGTTGAGACCGTGTTGAAATGCATTAGAAATTGGAGGGTTGCGTATGATTTCTTCAAATGGGCGAAAACACAAAAGGGGTATTTTCACAACTGTTATACTTGTAATGCTATGGCTTCAATCCTATCAGGTGTTCGACGAAATGCCGAAATGAAAGATTTGGCTTTTGAGCTGATTGATTCTCGTTGCTTTATGTCTGCTGGGGCGTTTCTGGGAGCATTTTTGGGGGATTTTGGCTCGAAATTTGCACGAAAAACGTGTGAATTTTGGTTTGATTCTGCCGAAATGGAAGAGAAGGAAAGACAGAGAGGAGGAAGAACGAGGACGAAGAAGAAGGAAAAAGAAAGAAAAGAAAAAATAGAAAAAAAAGAGTAAAGTGAGGGCATTTAGGTAATTTCATATCTAAGGGGAGGAATTAGACCAAAAAACAGCTAACATGTGGGGCCCACACGAGGTTTGGTGGTTTTTTTTGCCGGAAATCTACTTGGGGTCGTGGTTCACAAACAAGTTATAAAAAAGTGGGTAGTTGTTTTTTTTTTAAAAAAAAAGTGGGTAGTTGTTKWCAAAGTTAGACAAAAAGTGGGTAGTTGTTGACAAATTTTCCTTATTTTTTTAAGTTGTTTGGTTCATCTAAAGGTATGAATTTTGATAGTGTTAAATCTGTTAATGACCTAAGTTGAAATGAAATTTCAATCTTTTGCATCATTATTAGCATCACATTCATTCCATTTCAATATAAAAGCTTGAACCAAACATGTCCTTATTGCTTTTTCCAATTTAATTTAAAGAATACCCTCTATGTAGTTCCCTCTAACAAAAACGGAGTAACTCTCATATTTTTGGACAAATTGATGTACTCGTACAGTCGTACCCAATACTTAATTTGAAGCGATGAGAATATAATACTTTCTCCGTTTCAATTTACTAGCAACTTTCAAGTGGGTTCGAACTCCTAGACGAAATTCGCAAATTAATTCTGTATGGAGTGCAAATGATAGTATTGCCATTACTAATTAAGAGAGAGAAAAAGTATACAATCATGTTTAAAGTTTTTTAGTAAGAGTAAGTTGGTCATTTCAAACTAAAAAGTTTACTAGAGATGAAAAGTAAATAAAAATTATTAGTAATATAATATTTTCCTAAATGACAAAAATTACTAGTAAAATGAAACAGAGAAAGTAACATAATTAAAAAAAAACCGCGAAATTAAGACTCATAGCTTAATCATCTAAATCTCCAATTGTATATTACTATATAAAGTGGGTTTCAAACTTCAACGTAAACAAAACAATATTTTTTTAAAAAAATAAAAAAATAAAAATTGAGGAGAAAAGGTCAAAAGGTTATGAATTTTGATGTAACAAATTTTATTGCTTTAAAATTGAGCCGGCATATAAAATCCACACGTGTCATTTGACGATTGCCTGAAAGCTGACGCACGTAGAGGGATCCAAGGTTATTAATATTCCATGCAACTATGCAACTGAGTTACCGAGGTAACTCACTCACTATTTTTTTTACCGTCTTATCCAAAATATATTACTGCATATCATCTTCTCCTTTAATTTACCTTTGTTATTCAGGATTTTTTACTGATAATCAAAGGGCTATTTCTTAATTACAATCGTGACGAAAGGATTAATAAGGATATACTATAATTATAATTGCAATTTTCATATAATTACATTAATATAGTTATTTTGGTTCAAGATAACAAACTCTTATTATTTCAAATCATACAAAAATCAGAGAAAAAGATCGACTATAACATTTTTAGACGGATGATAGATTGATAGAAGTCCAAAAAAAAAAAAAATGGTAGAAGACGAGTTTTCTTTTAAATTTTTTAAAAAAGGAGAAGAGAAAAGTAGAGCAAAAATCCTTAACACATATATGTGACATGTCCTATTGTATTAACTAATTACTTTGCAATATTAAGTGCAAGTATAAGACCTTATTTTTACTGAACTATACTTATTACTACCGAACAAAACTTATTTTTATTAAACTGAATTTATTTTTACTTAAATTATTAAGTAACTAAATAAGCCTAAGTAGAAAAAAACAAAAAAATATTAAGTTTAAATAGTCTGCATTATGAAGTAAATAAAAACCCACGTAACCAATAGTTTATATTACTCGTTCTCCGTACTATTATATATATATATAATCTATATATATAATATATATATATATTATATTTATATATATATATATATTATATAATTATATTATATATATATATATATTATATAATAATATTATAATAATATAATATTATATATATATATAAGAAGATCATGTGAAAACCAATTGATTTGTGAAATAAAAAACTACAATCTGGTCCCAATTATTCTGATCACACCACAATCTAATTCCATTATTGCACCAAACTTTTTAACTTCTTCATCCTTCATACACGATCATTTTTACCATACATCTCTAATCTCTTCTCCTTCCACCCCTCTCTCTCTCCCCTTCCTCTCTCCCCTCTCTCTCTCCAAGTCACGCACACCACCTCCATACTCGCTGTCACAGCACCAACACCATCTCCGTCGCTCCCACTACAACACCAGCACGTACATCCCTCGCGCCACAGAGTAAGAAAGAAGAAAACGATACTGATTAGGATCATCAGAACAAATCGATATAAGAAGAAAACACCAGACAATTGGAAGATAAACTCTCCATGAAAGCTCTCATCGCCTCGCGACACCAATGCATCGAAATCACCGTTGTTGCCGCCCCATAGTACACTGAGCTAAGAACTGCCTCCGCCTTTTGTGAGGTTGTGGTTGCGGGCGGTGTGAGAAGATAAACCCTCTCCACCCGAAGCTGCTCATCGCTCTCGCACCACCAAACGGCATGAAATCGCCCGCACAGACGAGCGGACTAAGAACTGCTGCCTTTGCTGAGTTGTGGTTGCGCAGTGTGTATGAAACAAGCATTCGAGGTATGTATACGCATTTGAGTCGAAGACAGAGGAAGAGAACGACACGAAAATGGCGAGATGGTAAATAAGAAGAGGAATGAGGAAGAGAGAGAGGAGAGCTAGAAGGAGTGAGTTGTTGTCGGTGAATTGCAATGGTCAGAAGAAGCCATTTTGTTGAGTTAGAAATATGATTGTTGTGTTTCTCTCTCTTATCTATTCTGTACTGAATAGTTATAAATTGTAATAAAATTTTATTGGTAATAATAAGTGTAAAGTTGGAGAGAGAAAATTTCACTAATTATAATTAAAAATTTCTTAAACTATGAAATTGTCCTTATTTATTATGAAAAGTCCTAATCATTTAAAATGTCCTAAAATCAACACAATGTCCTAAATTTAAACGTAAATGTCCTAAACCACAAAATGCCTAAATCGTATAAAAATGTCCTAATTATATATCATTCTAATCGTAAAAATCCAAATCAGAAAAAATTCCTAAATTGTCCAAAGTTTTAGTTTTCACAAAGAAGTTTTAGATCCTAACTCTATATAAATATATAATTTAATATATATATATATATATATATATATATATATATATATATATATATATATATATATATATATATTCCATCTTCTAGTACGATTTCCATTCTAAACATTTTTACAAATAGATAGTATCATAGTAATACGAAGAACGTACGTACGTAGGTAATAACTCCATGCATAATAATGCATGAATTGAGCATAATAATGGCACTGCTGGTCAGTAGGGTTTAAGCATAATAATGCATGAATTATTTCAAAGATATTATATTTTGTAATTTGATTAATAATCAAATCCCTTGCCCCTTGGTTTTCTTAACAAAATCATTCTACTATATATATATATATTTTGTAATCGGATTAAAAATACTAATTTACTCATCATTCTTGATTTTCCACCTAAACTTATCTCATCCTCTCATTTTTAAATATAAAAGATTTATTTTAATTTTATTCCACGCATCTCAAACAAATTAAAAGAATAAGACAACTTTCAATAATACTAATTAACATAACTTTCCAAATACTAATTTCTCTTAATTGACGTGTAATTCTACAAACGTAAAAAACAAATCGAAACGGAGGGAGTATTTAATTAATGATCTTGCTAACAAGCGCCCCTAGGCGTTAGATAAGAATCAAATATATTTCCTAAATTAGTAAAAATGTTGGGATGCATGACAAAAGCACACGTCAATCGGTGTAATTAATGTTAATTTTAAATTAATATTTATACTTTTAACTACCTTATCTAATGCTCAAGGGACGCTTGTTAGCTTTTGCTTTATAAGTATATACTCCGATCCCTCCGTATAGAGGTGATCAAATGGGCGGACCGGCCCGGGCTTGTATATAAAAAGTATAGCCGAAACCCGCCCAAAAGTGCGGGCCATTGCGGGCTTATGTGGGCCGGGCGGGCTTTTGAACTGAAAAATGATATTTTTAGTTGCCCAAAGCCCTCACTTTTTACGAACGGGCCGGGTTAATGTTGATCACCTCTAACTCCGTAACACATTAACTGCAACGATTGGACACTTTTCCTCTCTACTTTATGTCAAATCGTTGTGGTTAATGTGTTACGGAGGGTGTATGTAGTTAAACCCTAAATATGAGAATAATTATTTGAGCAAGAATAGGCAGAACCGAATCCCTAAGCCCTAATTAAGGTTCATGTGAGCCCTAAAAGTCAGGAATGCAGGCATTATGTCTCATGATCTTCATTGGATGTGAAAGTGAAAGGGAGCCCATTTCAATTTGACATGACTACCCTTTGTCCTATCATTGCTTGACACGTATCCACCATGCATTTCCTATTATTATTGTTTTTTTTTCTCCTAAAAATTGGATTTTTAAAAATTATTTCATCATTTTTGAAAAAAATGATTATCATGGTGAAAGAAACACATCCTACTCTGAACTACATCCTGACTTGGGTACTTTGAAATGGTATGGAATCCTACGCCTAACATGTACTCTAAACTAGGGTTTTAATCTCACCTCACAATCTAATTGTTAAGAAATATTTAAAGTGGGTTGCAATAAGAAATTACAAAAGTGTAACAAATAGGTAAATATTTTCAAACATTTGCAATTTATATTGAGGAAGGACAATTGCACAACAATACTAGAGTGTAAAGAATTCTACTACTCCCTCCGTACCATGAAATTCATGTCATACCCGTTTATTTCATTATTCACAAGTGAATAGAATCTTGTAAATAATTATTAATGTATAGTTATAAATATAGTCATGTGGGGTCTTGTTTGATTCGTATTAATGAATAGATTATTAATATTCAATTGTTATAATTTTCTAAACGATACAAAACATGCATTGGGAAGCAGATGAATAGTAACTGGCAGGATCTTCATGGAACAGATGGAGACCATGGAGTATCATTTTTGAGTTTCTGAAAAATAAAATTGGCCCTGAAAAAAATATATGCAACATTACCCATTTTTGCTTTATGATCGACGATCTTTTTTACGAACAAGCTCGAACAAGTTCATACATTCGAGCAACAAAAGCTCAAAAGAGAGAAGGCAGTACTGCAATAAGAGTTTGGAAGCTAAGGTGTTGGATGAAACTGTCACATTGTTGTTGAATTTCAACTAGAATTTCTGGTTAATTAGTAGTTCCCTAAAAAAAATAAAAATGAGTGACCAATTGTTTTAAAGACTTGAAAATTCAGACACATGCTTTCTTTTATTGGATTAAACATAATAGTAACTGCAATATAATGCAGTAGCTCATCAGCAACAGACAACACGGATAGTATTTCAAATTGTCTGCAATGCTAAACAAACTCGGCGATTTCAAAATTTGAATTTCCCAACCAGTAACAAAGGAACTGGATTCGAACTTAGAAACAACATTTCACAGGAGAGTTCCCGTGCATCGACTATACTTGGTACACCAATGTAATTACTCCACAAATGTTTTTCAAAAATGAAAACGCGAAAAAAATTGTACTATCACGAGGTAAAGAGATTGCTTACGACAAATTGAAGCAAATATTCTTATCTGAACCTGAGCTTAAAGCGCAGATACTAACCAATATCCCGCTCTACCAAATATTTACAACTCAGAGCATGTAAAATTAAGGATGCAGTAGCTATTTTATACAATCAAGCAGAGTGAAAAACAACAGGGTCATCATTCATGACACCTGCAGGATCCGAACCACATCGTATATCCAGAAATTGTTTGTCTTTTATCCTAAAATTCAAAAACGGGAACTGAAGATATGCACAATCAGTAAATATTGCTGCAAAATCTCCCGACACTATTCATAATTTCATTAAGAATTTCAAAAGGGTGGATCCTCATCACCATCTTGGTCCATAACGCGATCATGACGAAGAGGATCCACATTACTGGAACCCTCCAAAGCATCACTGAACTCCATCTCAACAGAACCATCCTGTGTGTCGCTATTATCATGCTCCACATTGTTTTGAGTGTTTTCGGCCCCATCAACAGATTCGACGGCGATCCAACCATCAGGTGGATCTTCAATTGCACTGATGGCAAGAACAGGAGTTCCAGAACTATCAACAAGATGTCCACCAACAAGGCGCAACATTAAATTACGCAAGTTGTCAGGTAGCCTGACAAGCTCAAATCTGTGATCTGAAGTATGTTGCTGGTTAAATCGACCCGGTCGCTTGGACCGTGTATTATAGCAATCTCCACATAGGTCAAATCCCATTCGTTCCATACAATCTTGGCATCTATATCTATCCCCAATGATAGGATACATCTGTGCAGATTAATACCATCACAGTGTTTGTTAGATATGCCATATAACTTCAACTATTAATCAACAGCTGAATGCCAATTCAAAATATCAAGCATCACATGACTTCATAATAATTTTATTAAGGAATATGATTATTTTGTTACTTATAGAGTTATAGGGCTTTGTTTGGAGCAAGGCCTTTATCAAGGTGAAGAGAAGGTAGAATCTTTAGGCAATATTCACACTATTCAGCATTCCTAGAAGATCCTCCTTAAAATTTCCTCCCAAACGAACAAACTGCTATATTTTCTGTTTTTCTGGTGCATGTTGAAAAGAGGTGGTTTAGAAAAGCCTTTCGTGAAATCAGAGGCTGGTTCCTTAGTAATCAAAGTTTCACAAACACTTCAAAAGTACATGTGGACACTACCCTGAAACAAAATTTCAGCGCTCAATATAAGATATGGTAACTTCTAGTTGGTAAAGGTCGCATACCCTACAATAAGCAAATTCATTGGGCAGAATTTCACAAGAAGTCTGTATCAATCAGCAAATTCTCCTAGAAGGAAATGCCTAATGAGTTAATGATTACTTGGTATTTTGTTTCATGGTGTGGAAAAAAAAAGCGACAAATGACAATAAAATAATGAAGAGCATAATGAAACAACAATTTTGTTTCTGTAGAGGATGTATGTTGAACATCAGGAAAATCAAGAATAATGAAGAAAAACTTAGAGAAAGAATAGACTCAAGGGAGGCCCTTACTCCACAATAGTCACAACCAGCTCCCACATGAACTTTTGAACTATGTTCACTCCACCATGGCAAGAAGTCTTCACTACCCCTTAGTGGTGTCTGTACTCCTTTTTTGGATTTCTTTGAGCCGGAACCTGAAACAGGTCAAAACAAGAATGGTAAATTTGAAAATATAATTCTCTAAGAAGACATGAGATGATGCTAGTTAGGGACGAAACCTTACTGTTATAGAATATTCCTGGGTTGCACTAAGTTAGGGGTAGGGACAAGAGTACGGACAGGAACAAGGACAAAAAAGGAAAATTCGGAAAAATTCAAGAAATTGGAAAATGAAAAACCTTATGCATATAGTATAAACAAAGAGAACAGAGTGAATATCAATATTTTTGCAGTAGAGAAGTCAAAGAGAGGTGTTTTTGCCAATATTCAAAGAAAGCCAACTTAACACATCAATCAATCAAAGTCTTAGTCCCATAATTGGGGTCGGTTACATGAATCAAAATTGACCATTCCGTGTTTAAGACAAATCAATTCATTAAATATCAAAATTCAAGTTTCCAATTCACACATTTATTCTGTCATTTCAACGAATGGAACACAAGAGAAGGAAACGAAGTCCCCAACATAATTTAAGATGAGTTTCAAAAAGCTTAAGTGAAAGAAATTGGCTCATTAAAATCATAAGTTCATAACTTTTGTACAAACAAATTTTTAAAAGGGGAAGATAGAAGAACTTACAGGATGGTGAGTTCTTATGCTGAAAAACGTTCCCGTTTCTGTTCAACACTCTTTCTTCGAACCGCATATTCTTTTGGAAATCTCTCCTCCAAAAAATTATTTAACTCCAAGCAAACATTTGGACAATCAGTTGGATGTGGATACTCACAAACTTTGCAGATGATTACATCATCTTYTGGTACTAATATACAAGCTTCACAATATACTGGAACACAAAAACATATGCACATCAATCATATGAGGAACAGATTAAAAACATACAAAAGGAAAAAACATACAGATATATGAATATATGATCCTCTAATAATGAACAGCCAACACACACTGAATGACAGTTTAGAAAGTACCATGACCACAATTGAGGACAACCGGACGAAATAGAAGCTGTTTGCAAGATGGACAGAGCAAATCATTACTTGAAACCCTATCAAAGGTTCTATCACCACCACTAGTCGACAAATCAGTTTCTTCGCTAGCTGCTAAACCATCACTATTCATCTTCGAAGCATCTCTGGCAACACTTGTGATGTGAGAGGGTGAAGCCGGATCAGCCAGTGTATTTGCAGCATGAGAAGGTTTGGATCCATCACTACTGTCCAGCTCTTTGCAATCAATCTGCGGTGAGAAGCAAATATCTGCCTTTTCTTGTTCTGTAAATTTTACAACATGATGACCCAGCTTTCATATCAGCTTTCCAAAGGTGAAATTAAAATGAACATATGTGATTGTACAGAAAATAAAATAAAAAGACCTTTTCTCCTCCTGAGATTTTGGTTACAATTTCCCATTTGAAAAACTATATATGTGAGTGTGTGCGCGTGTGTAGAGCTGTCTAGGGACCATGTATCACCGTTACTTTTAAATAATAAGCTCAAAATGCTTCTCTAGTAAATGGTCTTTAAGAAATGAACACTCAAGTTCTAAAAAGTTACAGCACAGGTTATCATAGATGATAAACAGTAATCCAAATTGTTTGTCATCATGGCCGCAGCACAGTCGATATAACAAACTGTTAAGTAGTATATCTTTTTCCTACTTTTTCTCATATATAAAATGTTGTTGCCGCCATGATTGTACTTACTATCATAAGCCATAARCCCATCACCATGTAATATCATAAAGTGCTCTAGGTGCATGTTCAGAATTTAGAAATACCGTACACAAAGCAGTATGGATTTTTAAATGCACCCTAGCCTGAAGAGAAGTGATATAAACTACCACAAGGAAACATGACTAGTTAACAGGACTTGACCGTGAGTGCAAAACTTGGATCATGAGGTAAGTGATGAAAAAAACTCCACAAATTATCCCTTTCTTTTGATTGTTTGTATTGAAATCTTTTAGAACAACAAAAACAAAAGGAATTGCATTGATTTATATCGTTAAAAACAAAATAATAAATGTTTCATCTTTCAACCCAAAAGCGCAAAGCAATAGATAATCACAGTACATATGATCTACAACAATTCAATGTTTGACGAATCAAGCTTACCAAATACTTGCTTTTCCCTTCTTCTATAAGCAAGGGGATATAACTTTATAAGGAGGAAGTGTAACATTTCACATATGGTTGGAAAGTAGTGATACGGATGCCGACAAATAGGACAATGCGATTCATGAATTGCGCTCATGGACTTATGGACACACCAGAAGCAAGATACATGACCACACTCTGCAAGAAAACAGAAAATTCAAAATCATAGTGATTATTACATTATAACATGATAAAAACATAAATCGTATTGTTATACTCCACAAACAAAAAGTTTTACCTAGCACGATAGGCTTGTAAAGTAGATCCCTGCAACACAGAGACTTGATATTAGAGTAACCTAAACATTTCCATTTAAACAGAATATAAAAGCATAATGATCTAGGATACATAAACTGATCAATATTGTCATAAATCTAAATAAAAAGTTCCTCAAATCTAAGCCATTAGTTACAATTCTTACAAAGTACTGTGCAAAGTAGATCATAGAGATAAAAATCAAACATTGCATCGCGGTATCCATGTCACAGCAATGGACATTGCAAACTGTGTAAGAGTACAAAAAGAACTCAATTTTCATGACCATATGCCATCACAATGGACATCATCCTACACAAATCCACAAATCCACAAATACGACGAAACATATCGAAGCGAATAATCAAAAGTCATCCTCCACTCCACAACACACCAATTCGTAAAATGATCAAGAAGTATTCAATTAGAACAGCTAGATACATAATTCGGTAACTTTGCCACAGTCTGATAGTCAAACACACTCATAACCTGAATTCTCGCAATGAACAAACAAAAACAATCATATGATGATACAATCAATTGTTAATTGCTATCCTAGTGAAAACTAAAAAAGCAGCATCAAATTGCGGCATTGAGCAATTAGAGCTCAAAAGATTTCAAATTAAGCAGAAAATCAAAACCGAACTGATTAATTAAACGGAAAACTTACAAACAAACGCAGCAAATAAAAGAATCAGAAATAGCTTCCTCATCTTCCTCTTCCTCTTCCTCTTCTTGCGGTTCATTTTCGACGCAATTGGAAGCTTTATTACCCATAATTGAAGACGAAGAATCGTGCGATGACATTCGATTGACAGAATTATACGAGCTTGCGAAATGAGGAACGATTGGAAGAAGAAGACGAAGAAGAACCCTATGAGAGAGAATAATGAACCATGAAGAATAGAAAAAAGAAGAGGAAGAAGCTGGCAGGTTATTTTTTAATTTAATTTTGCGACTATGAAAATTATGAAATTGAAGCGTACATGATTGGTTTTGTTGCTTACCATATATTCAAACAATCAAACCTTTCCGATTAATCTATGTTGTCGCTCTATTTTATTTGCTACATTTGTTTATTGATTTCTTTGTCGAACATTCAAGTAATGTTCGTGTCATTTGATATCTTGTTTCGGTACTTAATTATTAAGACAAAGTATTAGGTACATCAAATGTATAATAAATTTACTGTACATCAGATTATAATGACCCTTTTGGTTAATATAGTAACCTTTTTATCAATATAATAACCCTTATTATTTATTATTATATTGATGTAAAGTGAAGATGAGTCACTATATTAATATAAAGGGTCACCATATGTTTGATGCACAATAAATTTATTGTGCATCCGATGTATACAATACCTTCTGAATTATTAATTGTAAATTTAAGTACATAATAATACTGAAAACAACTAGGGGCTCAAATAGTACAATACTAAGTAACCTAGCCTTGAATACCCCCCACAATCCTAGGCCAAAACAAACACATAAACACCTATACACACACCAAATTCTGTAAGGGTTTGGCTTGTAATACGTTTTTTTGTGCATAAAAAGTCAAAATTGACAATTTCGCGATGATTACAAATCTATTTTCCTCAACTTATATAGTTATATTTGCATTTATATGAATTCTTAGATACTTATTTTTTAAGAAGGTTAATACATATTTGAATTTATCGAAACATATAAATACGAAGTACTAAAAATAAGTTGAAAATAGTCATTAAAATTAAGTAGAAAGTCTTATTCAACTAATTATTGTAGTTGGCATTCATCATTTGTCAATATCATTTAACTACAATTAGCCGCAAATTGGACCATATGCCTAAGTTTAGGTCCCTTGTTATTCTTGTATAGTCTCCCGTAGAGCGTAGACCATCATTGAGCAGATAGACATGACGATACAAGCAAAATGCCAAGGCTGCAGTGGTTATCGTAGTAGTTTATACGGGTGGTGGTTGACTGGTGGTGAACTCGTGATGTTCGGCTACCTTTCACTGAAAGAAACTAATGTCTCTTTTGGTGGTAACTCAGCGTTAAGAATTCGCTAGATAGGTGACCTAGCAATGCAATAGTAATAACAGCGCAATTAAAATTCGTCGCACAGAAGCAAACACACATTGAAATGACCATATTACACAATGCGTGCGCTACAAAATAATTAATACTCCTATGGAAAAACTATATATATAAGGCTCAGAGCTTTACAAGTCCATAGACAGGGTTGTGCAAACTAGGGCTTTAAGAGGGGGCGATGCTTAATAAGATTGTAAAAAATAACTTAGAAACGAAAAATGAAGATAAAACAAATCTGAAAAGTACATGCCGATGACACCATTAACTATAACATGAACATGAATGGCGATGCTTGTAAAATTTTCAGGCAGCACTCTTCGTTGTGCTTCTATACCTACATTAGCATGCTTCTACTTGGATCAACTACTTAAATGCTCGAGGATATCGGATGCTGAACCCTTCTGTATAGTGCTTAATAGCAACAAAGGATCATTTTGTCATCCTGGAGCTCGAGCATTTATTTCTGCAATTTCTACGAACTTTTTAAACAGCACTGGTTAGGATGAAAGGTATTGAGCTTGACCATAATGGCTCTTCATTTCCACAGCTTAACAGCACAATCGTGTCCAGCTGAAGCAACCATTCCAGTTATAGATGATGCCAAAGATGATATAATGTTATCATGTGCTTGAACAGTCATGCTCCTGTTGTCAGCCATGTTCCACAACTCCAAGGACTGTAACAGTAAAAATAATCTCAAGTTAACTTTTGCAGACAATTCTCATCAAACGTAAGCTACAAACTACTTCACTCGAATAAAAATAGACCACGAAAAGGCAGAGCAGCAATCATCTCAGCTAAGTAGACAAACTCTTTATATCAAGCAGATGTATTCAAGAAAAAATGATGATGCATGGGAGCAATGTGAAATTCGCAGATATGTCTGCAAGGGTTGAGTTCATCACTATTTCGTTTTATACTTGTGAGTTGTGACAGTATGGTGCCTATCAGCAATTAAATGATGGTGCTTCGGTGTAAATTGGATAAATCACGTGTGATTATTTTAGCTTACAAGATATCTCACACACACACACAAATTACTCGTAAAATGCATATCAGAAAAGACAGTTAATATCTTCCATTGAAGTACGGGGATTACCCGTGTTCCTCCAACCACCAAGAGGGATGAGAAACTGGGATGAAAGACACATGAATGGAACTGATTTCCACCAGAGCCCAGCTCATGGATGCATTCTCCTGAGGTCAAGGACCAAACTTTTACACTATCCTCACTGACAGATGCCAGAAGTTCTCCACTTGCATCCCAGCATATGTAATTTACAACATTAGAATGTGCCTACTCACAAAAAGCACACGGCGTGTTAATAGTAAAAACTGTGCAGAATTTGCCAAAAAGCATCACTGTGCCAAGAGAAAGGCATATGGTTCACTTGGCAGCAATTATCGGTGCAATCTCTTCAAAACTAACCTGGAAAGAGTGTATTGCCCTGTCTGACTCCACATCAAAGATGGAAACAACTTTATCAGATGCAGCTGCAAGAAGCTTCCCCACTGTCGGTTGAAATCTCACTTGAGCAGTACCACCCTATTTTTCTCCATGATTAGTATCATGAATATTTACTAAAAAATTGCGGTAAAGGAATGCTTACCTTTGTGATTACTAGCATTAAAAGAAGTTCATTATAATAACCAACAATAATAATTTTAAATTTTATACTTCATCTTAAATTTAGATGCATCACTTCTTAAAAGGGGTGTTTCAAGTAGATGCATTACTTTCTTTTTTGGGAAACACATTCTCTCCCTCTCTTTCCTATCACATGTGTCCACATTTTTCTCTCTTTATCTTTCTCCTCATCAAAAATTTCCTGGGAGTCCACGTTTTGCTAATTAGTATCATGCATCTAATTTAAAATGAAGAAAGTATTAAATATTAATATCATATACGGAGTACTTACTTTCATACTTTGCATCAATTTTATCAATGCTATGCGTTTGATGGGGCTATAATGATGGATGTGGTTAACTTATGAACTTTACTTGTTTGGTAATAATTTCACGGAGAAAAGAACATTTAAAGAGGACAATGATTGGTTGAGGAGCTTGTCATGCGCTTATTGTGTTTGATTTGTAAATTGTAATTGGTTTTTTTATTTTTAAGCTATCAGTTATGCAATGTTTGTCCAATTGATGTATGAAAAATCATAAGCATGTATGCATAAAAATATCATTAATTGGCTCAACTAGCAAATTTTGTTTAAATTATATTTCATATGTTTCCTTTAAATAGCAAACAAGTGAAATGGCACATGAATTAAGGAATAAGAGAGAGGTTCTTTATTGTTGTCATTAAGAGATTAAATAATTAGAAAAAAGAGGCCGACTTTACTTAGGGGACATTTGGTTCACATGTTTATAGAATGAGGTATGGGTTTACAATCAATAAAACCCATACCTAGTGTTTGTGTAGTAAAATATTAGATTTGATACTCATACCTCAAATCCCCAAGGTATAGGGTTTTGATACCCAATCGGGAAGGTGGGTATAGCTCATACGGTCATACCCATACCTCTAGGTATCAAATAAAAGGGAAAAAAAAATCCCAATTTAAACCAAACACCTTGTATAAAGTATGGAGTTCCTAACCGAACACCACGGTAACATTCTTAACTCCAAACCCATGCCATTATGGCATTATATGAACCAAACACATCCTTAGTGGGATGATTAAGTTGTTAATTAGGATAGTTTATATTTAAGTAATTTTACACTCTAAAACATTTCTTTTAAAGGTTTGTTCGTGACTAATATGACATTTGCCAAAATTGGAAGTGTTGTATTAAAAAATAAAGTATAGTTGATTTTATTATGTTAACATAATATAATATAATATTCCATCCGCGCGTTTTGTGTTTACTACCCATACGCTTCCTACTGCACATTTTATATTATTAATATATAAATATGTAATTGCATGTTAGTAAAAATAATAATGATTGTTTATTGATAAACTACTCATTAAGATGAATCAAACAAAATCATACATAACTATATTTATACTTATACATTCAAAGTCATTTTGAAGATTCTCCTTATCAATGAATAATGAAAAAAACACAAACGCACAAAACATTATAGTATGGAGAGAGTATTGCATTATTTTAGTCAAACTACCACTTAAAACAATCAATTAGAATAGTTAGCTATAACGGCTATAAAAAAATTACTTCGTAGTTAACTTTTCAAGGTAGTTTTAGTAGTTTGTGAGTATCCTTTGCGTTTGTGAAACTTTCCAATAAGTTGTTTGATTCCAAATTTGTGTTTATGACAAGTTTGGTATTCCGTAGCATTCATGATTGAATTGTTATTTTGGCAATTGTCACGACTCACGACTGAATCGTTATATTGGCAATTGTCATGATTAAATCATTATTTTGGCAATTGTCATAATAGAATTGTTATTTTGGCAATTGTCATGATTAGGGAAAAATTGAAATAATTAATAATTTTTTAATGAACTTGCCATGCGATGTCATAAATGCCCGTACTTGTCAAATAATAATGAAAAACTAAGAAGAGTATGAAGGTAATATCATGTGGACATCAATGCCTCCTCTCTTGGCTTATATTTATCATTACTAGCATAAGTATTATCTAAAGAGCAAAGTTAGAACGGCAACTAACCTTGGACATACGGATGCAGGAAAATGGACTCATGCTCCAGTAGTGAATATCACTGTTACTGTCACAGAAACAGAAAAGATCGTTCTTCTTAGGGTGGAAATCAAGAGACATAACATGGTTGCCCCGTCCCGGATAGACATTCAAACARTAGCTGGGCTGCAAGTAGAAGTTGAATTGGTTAGCCTAATAGCAAAGAGCAAGCACATTCTAAAGAGCTCAATGTAAATTTCAAACTGACATTGGATGCATCCCATAGTCGCACAGATCCATCAAATGAAGCTGTTGCCAAATGATTTGAATTTGGCCTGAAACGAACATCAGTGATAACAAGTGTATGATCCTCGGGAGTATACTCTGTACTCAGATTATCCATGTTCCAAAGGACAGCCTAAATAGAAGAGAAAAAAATATAAGATACAAATCTTATGAAGGATATGATTATATGAATTCATAATGAGCAAGGAAGAAATAACGTCAGGTAACCCTATTTATCCAAAGAACAGAAAAGGACTAACATTTTGTAGTTAATCTAATTTTTTGTTGATCAGATTTGACTATTAAATGAAATTCTTTCTCATTTCTACACAATGCACCATAAATTAGAAAAAAAAAATAAAGAAAGCAATACACTTTGAACCTAAATAAATTATTAAAGAATACTAGATGACAGAAACAGCTAATCTAGGAGGATAACCTAATAAAACAACATCATCCATTAAATGATAACTGATAAGTGATGCAGATAGCACTGTACCTTCTTGTCGTGCCCAGCACTAGCCAGATACTTCCCATCCGACGAAAAATGACAGCTGGTAACTTTATTCCTTGTTCTTATGCATCCCACTTCAGCAAATGAAAAACCTAAAATAGTAGCAGTTTTATAAGATATTAAAATTCCAAAACCATTCAAGCATGCTGCATAAAAATACAAAAGACCTACCCTTGGAGGTCTCAGCTTTTGGCTCAGCTGGAATTTGTTTAAGCGTACCATAGAGATCCTTTCCATCTTCTCCATCATGTGACAGGAACGACTCGACATTGTCATCTAGAGATCCAACATCTCCAAACTGCTCTATGTCCTCCTGAATAAAGGAGATGTATTTTGATCAATTATATAGTAGACAAATACCATGTTTGTGTTGCGGCAGTGATTAAGAAATTAAAAGTTATTAACACAGGACTTAGTCACTAAGGTGGCAGTGAAGAATTCATTACAAGGTGGAGAGGAATTGTTTTTAAGGCAATCGGTTGTGTTTCAATTTTTGCTATCCCCTTCCTTTTATCTTGATATCCCCTTTTCTTTGTCAATTGCGTGCCCCACTGTATAGGTTCTGCTTTCAAAAATCACCAACCCTTAGGTCGACTTGATTGCTAGGAGGCTATGTATATCCAAGCAGTTTAAGCGGTAATCACTCTGTCTGAATATGTTGCATCATGTTTCATCCCAACTGGCTCTTACAATGGGGAGGATCATCCAAACCATTGTCACAGATACTACTTGATTGGTTGACATACAAGTCTAAGACATTTTAAAATCATAGTGTAATGAAACTGAGATATTTGACAAAATTGTACAAGTAGTATACTGGGTACTAAACTACTAATTACCATATGAATTAGAACTTCAAATAAAGTGCATGTAGCTTAGGTTGAGCCAAAATAACAATTGGTATATATTCTATGTAATAAGAAGCAAATTGTCATACCAATTGATTTGAAGATGAAGCCAAAGCTCCTGTTCCTTCAGCACCATACATCATTAAGCTTTTGGGCATGCTATTGACCTGCTGCAGACTGCTTGCTGGACCAATTCCATCACCAGGTGTATGAGTTGATGGAGGAGAGTTAGGTGAAGGGCCTACAGTGTTTCCAGTGCCAGTACTATTTGCTGGTCCAGATGAAGAATGCTGCTTCCTTTTTCTATTATTCTGTCCCATAAAGAATAAAATTCAAGATTGATGTACTATGGACATGTTAGATGACGATACCATCATTTGCTTCCAAGAAACAAGCAAATATAGTGAAGTATGTTACTTGATTTCACATTAGGTAAGAGAATAAATGCTTTCGGAGACGATTAGTGGCAATTGTCCTTCTACGGAAAGAAGACTTTACACCGTAACAAATCAAATATTAAGGCTAGGGTATATGCGTGCATAAACATGTACTCCTTCCGTATCAAAATAAACGCAATGATTTGACATAAAGTAGAGAGGAAAAATGTCAAATTGTTGCAAGAGAAAAGGTAAAATTATCCATAAGCTGACACATAATTTATATATACTAGCATAAATACCCCCTACTCAATTTAGGACTTCAGGAGGCATATCAGACACAATTGTCACAACAGGTAGTGTGGTGACATGGCATATTTGTAATTAGTTTTATATAGGAAAAAACATTACAAAGGCTAAATTTACTGAAAGCCTGAAAGGTGAGTGATAGAGAGATAAGAGCGGCGTTGGCTTTTAAGATGAGATTCATGAGACAATGGACAACCTGTTGTAGTTGCTGCTGTTGTAATTGGTCTTGCTGCTGTGAAGAAGATTGCTGCATCTGACCCATCTTCATCTGTCAAAGCACATGCAACACAAAGACATCAATATCTCTAACAAGCACGTATGAAAAGCCAAAACTGCTGCACTTATAACCTAGCTGGTTAATAATTAACAGATATTTTTGTTATTTATATTTACAGAGAGAATTTATTTGACTAAATGAAATCACAATAACAAACAAGTTGTGCGATTGTATCTGAGCTAACACTATCATTGTATCTTCCAATTTGAACAAGGCTTAAATTCCCATACAGAAATAAGTTTGTCGACAAATCATTGGCATTTGCATACAATCAACCTAAAACCCGATTTTTTATTGGATTTCAAAGAAAACAGCAATAGAATTCAGAAATTTGATTAAGCTAAATGAACCAGAATCACCACAGTCCTTTGTACAGGTTATCATTGCTAGCTGTCTTTCTAGGCATTGAAGGATGCCCTAATGCATACTCACACCACCACAAAGATATCAGATGTGTACGCAGTATTTTTGTTAGTCCCATTTGTTGCGCTCGTTGGTTGAGACTTGAGACAAGCATGCATGTATACCCTAATCAATCTCTACTATTCCCACCAACACACGAGTGGTCAATACTTAATATAAATCCTTACTTGTAAAGAGTTGTGATGAACAGAACAATACTTTAAGGAGAGGAAAAATAAATAATGTCAAACAAAACGCAGCTCATGCAACAGAAAAGAGCTAAGATACCTGTGGTGAACTCGATTGCATCGGAGAGCAGACATCATTTCTCGCAGATTGAGCTTCTTTTGTGTTCAAGCTACCTTTAGGCAATCCGCCAAATCTTCGAGGATCGTTATCTCCATAACTTGGTGAATTTCCAAGGCTGTTTTGTGCTTGACCGTGCGATAGGCAATGCTGTTGTGCAGCCAAAAGCATTTGATTTTGAAGAAGTGGCTTCTGTGTTGGCATCCTCAAGTTGTCAATTCCCTGTTATATTTAAAAAAAATAATTAAAAAAAAAAATCTACATAAGAAAGGTTCAAAAAAATGATTTATCATCAGTCATGGACCTAACAAAGTACTTACAGTTAGGGGCCAACCCTTCAAAGGAAGACTATTGATGCTGGGATTCAAACCTGGACACAGAACTCATTAATATAATAAATGGAAGACCAAGACACAGTACTATTCAAGGTAAAACAAATCATCAGAAAAAATCCACATTCAGAAGGGTTTCAGGCTTTCGGCACAAGAACAAAAAAAACAATTTACATGTTCAATGCCACCTACTGTGGAGGAAAAAAAGAAATGTACATGCACAACTATAATAAAAGCCTGAATTCCAGTGTGTAGGATCCATTCCATGAACAACTAAATATCTTGTTTTAGTGTCCACCAAAAATCTCTTCTTTCACTTCCCCTTATCAAGTGTTCAATGCTCCTCTAAAAATAAGCTCTATACCTCTATGTCCTTTCAGCTCCTTTCATCCAAGTCACTTAGGTTGTCCTTGGGACCTTCTAAAATCCTTGTAGCTCCCAACTTTCTACCACAAGCATCTTCTAGGTGATGTCGCACATAGCCAAATCAACATAATCGGATTTCCCTTATTGTATCCTGAATTCCTGATTTCCTGCCACTTTCAAATTCTTCCTAATATCCTCAGTTTTTATACCAACTTCGGAAATGCTGATTTCCTGCCACTTTCAAATTCTTCCTAATATTAGCATATACTTCGGAAATGTTTCTTGAGGATTTTTTTTTTTTTTAAAAAATGGCTATTTTTTGGAAAAGAAAAAAAAGTCAGGCCATCTTATATTCTTATCAGAGTGTGGTGAAGGCGTGAAGCCATGTGGTAACAACAATATAACATCACTAATACAAATCCTGATCACACTAAAAAGCGGGTAAACACAAGAAAGGTCGCCAACTAATCAAGAGTAGTGTTCGTGTTTGACTAATGAAATCAAGCAAAAGTATAACTCGAGTAAGCACCCACTACTAACTACGAAGGGCTTTGTGCTTTTCCATTGCCTTTAAAGGGACTTGAGAAATAAATGGGAAAACAAAGTTCTCTAACAGTTATGATCTTTCATAAGAATCCATCTGTTAAAGATCAATGAAAGGAGGAGGAATCACTAAAAAAGCATCCTAATCAAAATTATATCCATTATTTGCGGATGATATTGTATTGGTGGATGAAACTAGAACTGGGGTTAATGCCTGTCTCTTATACACATCTAGATGTGTATAAGAGACAGGAGTAAGACTGAGTATTTGGAATGTCGATTTGGGTCTCAAGTGGGGACCAATGATGGAGTGGTGAGGTTGGACGGAAAGGACTTGACCATGAGTGATTGCTTTAAGTATCTTGGGTCAATCATCCAAAAGAATGGGGATATTGACCAAGATGTGGCTCATAGGATTAAGTCAGGGTGGGTTAAATGGAGAGCGGCTACAGGAGTGTTATGCGATCGAAGCATCCCTTTAAAGCTGAAGGAAAAATTTTACAGGACTACTATAAGACAAGTTTTGCTTTATGGTACGGAATGTTGGGCCTCCAAGAAAGAGCATGTTCAAAAGGTTGGGGTCACCGAGATGCGGATGTTAAGATGGATGTGCGGGAACACTCTACGAGATCGAATAAGAAATGAAGTTATCCGCCAGAAAGTTGGTGTTGCAGATATTGCAAGCAAGTTAAGGGAAAACCGCTTGCGTTGGTTTGGGCATGTAAGACGGAGACCTCAGAGGGCACCGGTGCGAAGAGTGGAAGAGTGGGATCAAGGGGATCTTAAACGAGGTAGAGGGAGACCAAAAATGACTTGGTGGGAAGGAGTTAGGAAAGATCTGAAACAGTTGGATTTGCAAGAGAGTGAGGCTCTCGATCGGAGGGMGTGGAGGAGGAAAATTTATGTGGATGACCTCCCGGAATAATCACATTTGGTTCATGTTAGCCGACCCCACATATGGGATTAAGGCTATGATTGATTGATTGATTGATTTTCTCTATAAAATTGAGAGAGAGAGGAATCACTAGATGCATCTTGGTAAAAAATGAAAGATTGTTTCCAAAGAGGTCTTAGGGGAATCAAGAGGGAAACCTACTGTGAATAAGGATACTTCGTGGAGGAATGAAGAGGTGAAAGTTGTAATCAAACACAGAAGGAAATGTTATCTAGCCTTGGGAAATTGTAGTACGGATGAAACCTTTTGTAGCGTATAAAGATGTTAAAGGTAAGGCAAAGGTAGCTATGTGGCAAGTGAAAGAAAAAGCCTACCAGGAGGTCTATGAAAGCCTAGACTCCAAAGAGGGAGAAAAGGAGATTTATAAGATGGTGAAGAGAAGACAAGAGGCGAGGAAAGCTATTGGCGTGGTCAAGGTGTGTCAAAGTAAGAACTATAAGGTTTTGGTTCAAGATGAGAACATCAAAGATAAGTGGAAGAGTGCTTAGAGGAATTGTTTAATGGAAGTCAAGGGGTGGTCATTAGAGACACATTTGTGAGTAAAGAAGAAATCAATGTGGAGTTTGTGCAAAGGATTAGGAAGGTAGAGGTGGAGGTTGGATTGAAGAAGCTGAAACCTAAGAAAGCGTAAGGTTGGTATTAACTTTATTTAAAAAGGTATGGAAGACTTCGAGGATCCATAGGATCGGCGAAAAAGCGCCTTGGTTCCATCTTGCTCAAGAGTCAAAGATTGCTCTAGAGTCGGAGGAATCAAGCATATAAGCCACACTATGAAGTTGTGACAAGGTGTGATAGAACACTGGTTGGACATGCATTGATACACAAGCATCTCCAAAAACCAATTTAGTTTTATACCCAAGAGATCCACTATGAGAGCAATTAATTTGTTATGAGTCTTATGACAAATGATGGAGTTTAATAGGGCAAGGAATAAGGATCTCCATATGGTTTTCATTGATCTCGAGAAGGCTTAAGGCAATTTTGAATAAAGGTATTGTATATTCACCCATGAAACTAAGACTAGGTTTAATGCAAAATTGGAGTTATGGGGACAAAGGTGCAGGGGATCGTCGATCTCTTCCTTCAGGTGGCTCCGCCCTTTCTATTCCGAGACCGAACTTGGAAAAAGAGATACGAACGAAGAAAAATAACCAATCGGAATCTAGAGGGTTTAAGTTAAGTTTAAGTAAGACTAAGTATTCGGAATGTCATTTTGGGACAAAGAGGGGGGCAAACGATGTCATGGTGAGTTTGGACGGAAATCATTTGGTCATGAATGAGTGCTTTAAAAATATTGGGTCAATCATTTAAAAAATGGCGGTATAGATCAAGATTTAGCTCACAAGATTAGGTATGAATGRCTTAAATGGAGAGCGGCCACAAGAGTGTCGTGTGATTGAAACATCCCTTTAAAATTGAAAGGGAAATTCTACAAGTCAATCTATGGTCTCTATGGTACAGAAAGCACTTGAGTACTTGACATGATCGGTGGAAGTGTCTAGGTTAGTATTAATTGGTTAACAAATTTGTTTGACGAGGTATGGAAGAGGTGCAAGGGGTAAAAGGCACTCTAGTTATAAAATATGAAATGAAGTTATTCAAAGAAAAGTCGGTATTGTGAACATTGCCACCAAGCTACGAAAAAAATCCCTTGCATTGGTTTGGACATGTAAGACAAAGACCACAAGGAGCACCAGTACAAGGAGTGGAAGAGTGGAATCAAGAGAGAGACCGAAAATGACTTGGTTGGAAGGTGTTAGAAAAGATATGAAGCAAATGGACTTGCTAAAGAATGATGTCCTTGATCGTAGGGAGTGGAGGAGGGAAATCTTTGTGGATGACTTTTGGTTCATGTAGCCGACCTCACTTATGTGGGACTAAAGATTTGATTGATTGGTATTTTTTTATACACTATTTCACTTTAGCAATGAAATACATTGGCAGAAAAAGATGGAAACCATATACAAGTTTAAGACATGTACATGCACCTCGCACTAGGAAATTTGCAAATAATCATTGTGTTAAACAAAGTTCCAAAAAAAAAAGTTATATATTATTAAATGGCTTTTTTTATTTTACGATGAAAAGAAATTCCCAAAATATTCCCAAATTTTGTATGCGAAATGAAATTTTCACCCCTTGAAAATGTCATTTGACTATTTGAGGTATCACTTTCAATCAACATTCATCACAGCAAGAGTTAGTCAAGAAACTGAGAAGCTCTCTCTGGAAACCAATAGGCAAAATTTTCCTGTTCTAAAGACCAACCCCAAGCATTCTCTTTCTTGCCATATAAAACACCATAAGAAAGAAAGAAGAGCCTATGCAAGTCCAAACCTTATTCCATCTCATAACCAAGGAACCTTAAAAAAATTACCTTTCTAAAATTAAACAACTTATCCTCAACCCCAAACCTATCACACATATAAGGCTATAAGCCAATCAAATTAAACTGGTGGCTTGATCAACCAACTTGCATTTTGCTCTATACCAAAATTAAAATCTAAAGCATATACTTGAATCACAAAAGAAAAAGATGTCATATCATCATAAGCAACATTTATATTACTGTGTGTAAACATAAAACCATATGGGTTCGTGTTTTAAAAAACCAACCCTCACCCAGGTCATTTAGAAGAAGAAAAAAACAAGATCGTATTTGGTGTCAACCCGTTTAATTGATGGGTTGATAGCCACAAACCGAACCCTTTAATTTCATATTAGGTTTGGTTCCATGTTAGTTTTGCCCCCTCTAATCAAACAAAATTAGAAATGGGAAAAAGTAGATACTAAATATTTGTCAAGTAACCTGGAAAGAAAACCAAATCTGCTAAAGAGTGAAAGAAAAAGTTTGGCAAAAATCAAGTGCTTCCTCACCTGCACTCCCTATCCCAGATTTCGATTGCAAAATAGCCTGACCATAAATGGAGGAAGGATCCATGGGCAAAGATTTCTGAGGGCCACCCATGTTCACCTCACTCTTGATATCCTACATAATCGGAATGTCACAGAATTGGTTGTAATGCAGGGAGGTTAGCAACCTACCAGCATAAAGCCGAACAATCGAAACATTGAACGAAACAACAACAAAGAAATTTAAAAAATTAAATGGAGCTACATAGTTCTTACTGTGGCCATATGAGGTCGTGCCTGGATCTGTTGCAAAGCTGACATGCTCCCAGAATTACCTTGGATCAACTGGCTGAATCAATAAAGTTGACAAGCAGTGAGATAATGTTTACTTAAGCCGAAATGCCTAATTAAGCTAAAACAAATTACCCTTGGGAATTGCTTGCTGATTTGAGAAGGGCCATCCTGTTATCCATCATACCTGGAGATGCATCCGAATAGATTTAGTAAGGATGTTTCATACAACCTTCATTATTCTAATGATTAATAAATCACTTCACCCACTATTCATTACACTACAGACCATTTACAGGACCACCAAGGGGAGGATGGTTAGGACTGCCTCTCTGCATCTGAGCATTCCGTTGCTGCAGGAGTTGCAACTGTTGCATTTGCAACTGCTGCTGCTGCTGATGTTGCTGCTGCTGCTCTCTAGTTTTCATTTGTTGAGTCTACAATCCAATTCAGATAGCAAAATTCATTAACCAAATATTTTACACGTGTAAAATTGTTTATTTACAATCCAATCAAGACTTAATGATCTACATCAACATAAGACAACGCCCCAAAGCCTCTATAGGAGAGAGAGAACTAAAAAAGAGGTGTGAAAGTACATGATACAAAGATGGTGTTTCCGGTTAACAATTATATGCTACTTAACAATGAACAAGAAGCATATACTCATTTGAAGAGAGTGTTACTCTAACAGAGAGCATCATCAATGCAAATGGCATAAATAATCTGAGACATAGAAGGCACCTCAATATAAGCTGCTGCAGCTTCGGAATGTTTTTCATTTGTTCTAGCAATAAAGATGTCCCAGAAGACAGACCACCACTCAAATAAGAACCCCCCAGGAGCATCAATAGCTGCCAGAAAAGCATAAAAGTAAGATAAACATAATGGTGATACTGTGATAGAGATGCCCTCATGCTCGCACAGTAATGTTATAGTCCACAAAGCTGAAGCTAGGAAGTAGTAAATTACCAACTGGATCAGTCGCCACCTTCCCTTCTGCCATGAATGCTTTGGCAGAATTATGCAATTTTCTTTTCAACAAATAATCATGGATGTAAACATCCAGCCTGCAAAAGAAATTAATCACACAGGAAGAATTAAATACTGTACTCTTTTCAGATTTAATCTGCACTTCACCTCCAGAGTCAAAGTAGATTTGATTGCTTTCAAGAGTAAAAGTTTGCCAACAACAGCAGGTTTTCATGCAGATTTTTAAAATAGGGCAGATAAACTAAAAATAAGATTTGAAAACAATAATGAATGGGACCAAATTATAGATAGCTACCACTGTAAAAAAACAACTTATCAAGACAACTATTCCTTGTCACCTTCTCCAACTTATATTATGTTTCAGTTCACTCTTTTGGGTAAAATAATTCTAAGAGAAAGATATTGTTTTGACTTGCACAAACTTGCAAACCTTTATCTTACAAAACCTAATTGCAGCTCCTGTAATCCATAAACTTGCATGTAGCTAAGGCCAAAGCAGTTTTCAGGATAGACTAGTTATGGCAGCTATCATGATACTCCTTGAATGTGAATTATAGTAGCAATCATAGTTGTTAGTTTCTTAATGTAGGGTCTCTTCTGTCCTTCTTACTTTTACTTATTTTCAGCAAAAGAAATTTAAGGTTCTTTCTCTCACAAGATAAGTTTGAAATAAGTTCAGTTAAATTCAAATAATTACAGATAAGTTCATTTAAGTTAAGCATAGAAAACTCACAAATTTTAACCATGCCAACAAAGCTATTATTAGGTATATAATGTTAATCATTGCCTCTTTACTTCTTTAGCAAATAAACAACTTTGTTATCCAATTTTTAGGTTTTTTTACCTGGTCAATAATTAAAAACAAATATATCATACGATTCAATACTGAAGGAACATTTTGTTTCAAAGTATAACCCTGATTTTGACAACTTCATTTTAAACCCATATTCCGACAATTGCTCTTTAAAGTCGGATCTTGCCAACAATTATCGTTATAGATTTTATCAGCAATCATTACAAAAATTATTGATTGGTAAACTTGGAAAAACAAGTAAATAATTTCAAGACTTGAACTGCCTTAATTCAACAATAATTATAATTATTGTCCATGGTTTATTTAAATATCGATGCAGCTTTAAATGTCACTAGCTACTTCGCAAGCATCAACACACATGGTCCTTTACAATGTCACTAAAATGTTACACATCACTTTATGGTGTCAATGCAATTTTAACTAATTGCAACCAACTCTCTCAAATTGTACTGTATGACACTGCTAAGACTATGGATCAAAGAGGTACAATTTAATTTCTGAGTCACCTCTCTACATAAGAAACACAACACATTCTAGCAAGTTCAATGATGCTAGCCTGCTAGGAGATTTGACCAATAAATCCGCCTATAATTTGAAATTGAGGCAGCTAGGAATGAACTCATGATTTCCTCCCTTTATACTATTCCAACATATTCGATCAAATTCTATATCCACTTCACTATTATCTCCTAATTTCCTCCGTTTATATACCGTTCCAACATATTCAATCAGATTCTATATCCACTCTCAGTCTTTCAAAAATCACTCTTATCTCATAATTTCCTCCGTTTATACCGTTCCAACAGATTCAATCAGATTCTATATCCACTTTCACTTTTATCTTCAAAGTCCACAAATTTAGCCAAAAGAATCAATTTAAAAAATCACAATTTTCTAAAGTAAGTGCATCTAAGCATCTAGCACAGGACTTTTATTATAAACTATGTTAAAAGCGCAGGTCAAAGCAGTACAACAGATTATAAAGATCAAATTACAGCTCTAATCTTTGTTTCCACTCAATACTAAATAGCAAATCACTGATGAAACTAACAGCAGTAGTTGTAATATGTTGAAAAAGCAATTAACGACATTACTCACATTTTATCAGCTTCCCAGTTACTCTGCGCCATTACTACTCCACCTGATCTCTCTCTTACCTGAACAAAATCACTCCGGTTATCAGAACAATCAAATTAAAAAAAACGATAAATTACAGAAATCCAGCTGAAATTACGACGATTCCTTCACACAATTACAATCAGTCACCGCATTATCAGTCAAACGTGGTCAATTGCAAGATCTAAGCTCAACCGCAGCAAAATCAACACAAAAACTCAACTTCAACAGCAAATTCCACAAAAAATAAATAAATAAAAATAAAAACTAAAAACTCAACAAAATTAGACGAAAACAAACGGAGAAGAAAGAAGATCTCGTACCTCAAATTCTCACTTCGACTAGTGGAGAGTGAAGACGACGAGGATGAGTAGAGCTGTAGAGGAGAGAGAAAAATGAAGAAGCTTTCCCACGTTCCAATGGAGATTTTTCCCTCTTTACTCTCTCTCTCTCTTACAGCATGTAATAAAAACGTACTGTGTGTAATTGAGGTGGAATCACTTTATTGAGTTGACGTAAGTGGAAGAAAAAAAGAAAAATGAAGGGGCTTTTATTTGTTGGAGAGGAGGAGGAGAGAGAAAAATGAGACGTTTGGGATTTCAGTGAGATGAGAGAGGTTCGGGTTGAGTTATCTGCTAGGGTCGGGCTATGTTGCGGCTGTGATCTTACCTCTTAGTTAGTGCACTGCATAATGATGATGGCCATGGCATGATTTTAGAGATGGATAGATGAGCAGAAACAGTGGGTACTCGGTTCGGTATCAGAAATCGATTTTGAATCGGCGGTTTCAGGATCGGTTGGATCGGTATCGATTTTGATTTCAAAAATGAGGAATCGGTTGTGGTCGGTTTCGATTCTGGGTGTGAAATTTTTGGAACACGTACCCGGTACCATCGGGTCTATAATGCACGGTTGAAATGCTAATGTATAAGGCATTGTGTTTTAGAAAGCACTTTAGAAACTTGAAATGTTAATGTATATGGCATTTTGTTTTAGAAAGCACTATGTATAAGGCATTGTGCTTTTATGGTCAAATACACATGGACAAGTATGAAATTAGTTAGGGCAAATTTTGTTTTTTAACTTTATTTTTATTTTTTTAAAAAAACAAAAAAGACAACCGGGTAACCGGTTCCAGATACCAAGATCCAGTCGGTATCGATTCTGGTTCCGATTCCACTCAAAATGGTCGGATACCCGGTCCTGCTCCACCCTACTCTTAAGTCATATAATCAGGGGTCGGCCTCACTTTCAAATTTGTTCTTGAGGTTAGAGAACTTTCATGTCAATTGTTGAGGGAAGAATTAAAATTGATGAAATTCTTTTGACAATTGTTGATCGAACAAATAAGGTTGGTGAAATTCGTTTGACAGGTGTTCAGCAAATAAATAGGATCTGTGAAATTCATTTGACAAGTGCTGAGTGAATTATCACATATTCACATCTATACTTCTGTACTAAGTATATTAAAATACTAAACATTCATGTTACACATAGAAATTCCCGCTCTCTACAAGTAGCTTATCTCTTCATTTCCTCTCCTTTGTTTTAGTTATAGCAAGATAAACTTCGTGCAATGCGCGGTTATTTAAATTAATGAATTGATAAAAATTTGTAGCATGCATGTGGTTTTCTTAGAGAGATAGTACAAAAATATGTAGTATATCATTCTTAACTTTTTAAAGAGGGTTAAAAATTAAATTGTAACTTAAGATTCCTAAAAAGTACTAAAAAAACATCGTGGGATTAATTCGTTATTGAAGATGATATTTTTATACGGAAAAATATATAAATTGAAAAATTAAATTATAAAAGAGGGAAAAATGCTACTCCTATAAAAAAATTATGGAGAGTATTTATTGGAACTTGGAAGAGAATCTTAAAGAATATGGAAAAAAAACTATGTAAATATGTGTAATAATTACTTTTTTTGTTGGGAGAATATTTTTAAAAAACAAAAAATATGTAAAGTCTTGAGAGGGAAATTGAAAGGAGTTTTGGAGGAAAAATGTTAAAAATGGTGGTTTCTTTAGTAGATATATATAGATATATAGATATATAGATATATAGATTTCATGCTCATTAATTATATCTCCTCTCACTCAATTTGCATTAGATGTTTATATAATTTTAAGCCATCTTTTCATTTTCTAGATACAAACACTAAATTGTAAGTGTTCAACTAGGCATCTACAAAAGTATACTCATATTAAAAGGTGTGTCATGCAACATATGCATGCCACGTGGATGGATTCTTCTTTGTAATGCCACCAAGTGGACTAAAAATATCCAATAGAAATATGGCAATATGCCAATTAAGTGTCCATACTACTTGTGTACTTTATTATTAAAAAAATGCTAGCAATAAGATTTGAACTTTGATTCGCTATAATTCACTATAATTATTTTATTGATTAATAGTTTCAAGTAAAACATAATAAAGCAGAATTAAAATAATATAAAAATGAGAAGATATGCACAAACATATGTACGTATCTCTCTAAAAGATAATATAAGGAGAAAATATTGTTAGCATACTATAGTATATACTTATCCAAATTCATTTAAATTTCTTATATACATCTCTAACTTTTAAAATTTCTTCTATTATTTATCATGCCAACATATTCGTTGTAGCTTTTTTACATAAGCCGAAATATTACAAAAATGAAAAGTAATAAAGACATTAAAAATTATGCTCTTGTAACTAATAATTACTTTAGCATTTTCTAAATAATGTATCCTACTCGAGCGCCCGGGCCAAGATACTAGTTTTGTTCTTAAATCCAGATATAGTTGTCCTATTGAGCGAAATTTGTAGATAAAGTTGAAATCTTTCGTAATATCCTCTTTTGCGCGCAATACTTTTAGTAATATTATTTTCATTTCTCTTTCTCATTATTTAGTTTTCAATACTATTTTATTTTTCTTTCTTAATTATTTTTTGTCAATTACATAAATTGTTCTAAGAATGATGTTATAATGAGAAGACGGGGAATAATCAACGTGCATTAAAAAACTTTAACTTTAAACTTTTTTCAAGAAAAAATAGAAAGAACTATGATGTTTATATGCATATTCGTGTTTAAATATATGCACAATAACTGTTTTGTCACCTTTTCATTTTAAGTATTGTTCTCGTTTTTCTCAACTGCAAATGTTGTCTGTGCATTGCATGGGTAAAAAAAAAACTTGTTTGTCATTGAGCTGAAAACTCATAACTAAATTGTGTTAGTTGTCTCGCTTTTAAATTAGTTATATGCATGAAAACTTCGAGGATAGAGTTCCTCTTAAATTTGAGTTGTTATGTAAGCATATGGATATACAACGATGATTTGTTTTTTTTTTGGACAAATATTAGATGATCACGTGATTTAAAAAAGTGGTCTAAAAAGCCTAAATGCACTATGAGTGTTATTTTCAATTGATTTGTACTTATTTTATCTAAACTTATTGATACTTATCTAAACTTATTTTATTCAATAAATACTGAAAATAAGTTGAAGAGAACAAACCCTATGTATTAAATTGAACATTAATTAATACTATGTGAATGGTGTTCGAACAGAAGGATACACATATTAGTATTATATGTTATTTGAGATACATGCAAAATGTTGTATATGTGAAAATCTTCGATAACAAAGTTCCTTAATATATACTTCCTCTATATCACTAAAATCGCAACAAACTCCATTTATGAAAATATCACAATAATTGTAACAAACTTTTTTTCCCTTTTTTTGGTAACTCTTAGCCTTTGAAAGCTCTATTTTACCCTTACTAAAATAAATTAAAACATGATAATCTAACCTAAACAACATTATCATCCTATAGTCTAACTTAATTAAATTGTTAAAGATAAATGAATCAACACCCTTATTCCCCTTGACACCACCAATATTGTCTGTGACCGCCTTGATCTTCAACAACCCACACTACCAACCACCTTGTATCTTCAACAACCACCAGAATCAACCACCACCACTAATGAAAACCGACAACAACCACCGCACCACTAGCCCGGCCAGTGGTGGTGGTTTGTGATTAGGGTCGGTGTTTTTGGGTTTGGGCTGGTAGTGGTGGTGGTTCTTTCTTCCCCAGACCATCATTATCTTATATTAATTACACGTATTAAACAAGTCTTTAACTTTACTTTGAATCTTTTGCCTAGGAGTCCGCAAATTTGAGGTTGTTGCTATTTTAGTGATACAGAAGAATTATGAAATTCTTCGAGACCAATTATACATGGTCTCCCTAATCTAAATAAGTATCAAATTATGTATTGAATATTGAATATTAATACTATATTTATAGTGATAGACAAAATCTCTATTATATAAGCCAAGGGGGGAGCAATGGTGTCCCCCTATAAAATGACTTAATTACCCTTTGATAAAAATAAAATAACACATTCAATCTTTCTCAATTAATTACATACCTTCCAATTTTAAAATTTGCATTTAAGGAAAGTTTAAATTACCAAATAAGTACAAAATTAATTACCAAAAAAAAATTACATAAAACATCCATAGATAAAAACTAAAAAGAGAAACGTATAATTAAAAACTAACACAATTTTCAAATCAATTATAGTGAAATCAAAGAGCTGAGTAAACAATTTTAATACATAGCAATATTTTTTTGTTCAACTTTTAGCTAGGCACGCATCGCGTCCACAAAAAACTAGTATTATTTATAAGATATGTGTGAAAGTGTTGTCGAGGAATTCTTTCGGTGAATCAACTACCAAGAGACGAAGACGAACGAGTGTGAATAATAGTGCGACTCACGCTAAACGGGGAGTCATTATGTTGAAATAACCCACCGATAACAGGTGGTGTCAGAGATAAATCTCAAATCGATGTCCTATTACGTATCTAAGAATGCAAGTTTTCTTTCAAAAGGTGGTTCGTTAACATTCTTAACAAAGAACTAATATTCGATCTCATATCGAAAGTTGGGTAAAACATAGGCTTTTATATAGACACTACGCCAAATTTAGCTTTTTAAAGCTTTCAAAGAAAGCGCTTTTGTAAAAACGCTTTAATTAATATGATTTTAAAGCGTTTTTGAAAAAAACGCTTTAAAATCATTGATATTGAAAGCGATTTTGAAATAAACGCTTTTATTACGTTAAAAAGACAGCGTTTCACAAAAACGCTTTTAATTACGAGCTTTCAATTCAATAGAATTTTAGATTTTAGAATTTTAGAATTACCAAAAAAAAAATGAATAAAATTTAGATTTAAAGCTTTTTTCATATTCACCCATCCTCACAGGAGTCACAGCATATTCGATCACTCGCACACAATTTGCTCTCTCAAACTCAAAATCTCACTTCGAAATAACCTTAAATCATCACTCAGTTTCATCAAATCATACCAAAATCCATTCGAAAACCTGTTCTAAAATCCCAAAATCAACCAAAAATTCGAAAATTCAACTCAAAACACAAATTTTCTGAAATTTTCCACCTAAAAATTGGGGGTTTTGATTTCCATGCTTATTTGTTTGATTTAATGCTTCAATAAGCTTTCTTTGAGGTTCAATAAGGGATTTCTAACAACTTTCTTGCAATTTTGAGCCTTGAATCGTCAATTTGGGTAGTTTCATTTTCACTCACAACCCTCACTCAAACCCTCGTTTCCTATTGCTGCTAGCTGCTGCCAMGACGCACAGCGGCCAMCTCAGATGATGGTCACCTCGAACAACAKACGTTGCCGCCCCTGCTAGACGCTGYGACGCCAATCGCTCACTCTCTCTYGTCGTAATCCTACTCTTTCGTGTGTGAGTCTCTTCTTCTTCTCCTTGTTTTTTTGAAGTGTTAAACTGCCTATATGTTTACACCAAAACCTGATCGAGCCAGAGAGACATTCATTAAGAGGAAAATTTCTTGAAAACTATATAATCTTTTGCTTCCTCCAAATTAATATAATCTTGCTTACTTTCACCACTTTCAAGGTACATATTCTCATATGTTAAAGCACTCTTTCGGGAAACTATTGTAAAAACAGCAGGTTCGCCAGAAATAACTTTTCAATTCTCGGTGCGTTATGCTTTTTTGGTTGAAATATGACTTGAATTAATGTTTGAGTTAGGGCTCATATTGTGTTCTAATTGGGGCTCGAATTATGTTGTTGGTTACTTGTAATTCCTTGTTCTTTATGTCAACTTATTTCGTTTTTATTTATTTTTGGTTGTTTCATGTTTCAATTTTCCGTTGAATTATGTTGATATTTTTTTACCTTATCTTTGTTTCAAAACTCATCTGATTTTGAGTTCAATTTTGTCTCAATTCTTCGTTTTGATTTTCGGTGTCATTTTCATTTGTTTTCTGCCTACACTTTCAGTATTTTTGGGGTGGTTTTAGATTATTAGGGGCATATTTACGAGTCTATCCTTTAATTAGTGCTTGTATAAGTATATCATGTACTCGTAAATCACTCTATTGGCAATGAATATTGTAAATTTATTGATGACACAGGTTTTGACTTTTGTTGTGTTTTTTCGTTGTCATACTAGTTATGACTTATGAGTAGCCACTTCACCTGCWTAATGAAAAACACAACATATAGTTGGGTTATGTACTTATGCATGGTATATTGAGCTCAATCATACAAGTATGTGTTAAATAAAACCTTGTTATCTGTTCAACAATGTTATCTTCATTTTTGCTGCCCTCTTTTTTTTACAGGTATTTTTATTTTCTACTATACTATTGTTTTTGGTAATTTCATTTGCTCAATATGCAAATTTTACTCTTCCCTTAGGTATTTTGTCTAATGTAATCATCTTGTCTCTAATTTGATTATTGTTACTAATTACATAAATGATGTTCACGAGACATATTTCTTCTTTGCATGGTTTGGGAGTGGCTAAGATCTTATCATACCACTTTGATCCCTTGGATTTATGGACTATYTAATTATGTAACAATGATGATTACAAGAATTTTCTATCTTAACAACTTGTTAAACTGCAAGATTAATCTTTTAATGATGCCTTATTGTAGCCCCTCATGGAGTGATGGCCTGATATTCGTATCTTCTTACAAATATGCTGATGGTAATAATGCTTACTAGACGGGATTTTTCACTAGCTGACTAGCCTTCAAGCGGTATGTGCAAGCCCTCACTAGCCGACCAGAATTATTTTTTCTGTCATGGTCTAAAGTAAGATTATTTCTTATGCTTCTTATTTATACTTGTCCTAGAGTCCTAGCAATATAAGACTGAGTCAAATCGAGTGACTGTGAACTATAGATAAGGGCAAATGGACATCAAGGTTAGCCTTTTCTTCTATTATCTGACTGAGAAGAGTGTACTTGCTTGTGGTTTGTTTGACAGTCATCAGCTATGAAAAAAAGGTAGTCCAGATTCTTAAAATGTTAATGCCTAATATGTATATCTTGTGCAGGTTGTTCAAGATGGCGCCTTTTGTAAGTTGTAGTTTTGACGATTTCGCAGGCATATACCATGGCTGAAGTCTGAGCTAATATCACAGTTTGCTGCATGGATTTTGCTGAAGTGCAGATGTTGAGGATTGATTATCCTTTCATTATTTCCTTTCAATTATCATAAAGCTTTAATACCTTTTTCATTGTTTTATTGCAAAAATTAAATCATGTAATATAACATTTACTTATACTGTATTAAAGTTAGGACTTCATTTTAACAATTTACTTTCGAGTTGAGGAGAAATATAGCTTTTTTGATTTTACGGACATTGTTTTTTGTAAGATGAATTTGAGAATATATGTGTTTTTTTTACAAAAAAATGCCGTCAAAAGTTGGAAGAAGAGACCTGTTTTGTCATTAATGTATTTTTTTTTTAAATTTCAAACTACTAATTTAAAGCGCTTCACAAGAAAACGCTTTTAAAATATTGGAAACAATAGCCAAAATTTTGGCGCCAAAAGATACTATTTACAGCGCTTATTAGAAGCGCTTTTAATCTTTTAAAAGCGGTATACTTAATGAAAGCGCTCATAGGAAGCGCTTTAAATTCTTTCCCAGCGCCCCCRTATAAAAGCGCCTATGGAAACGCTTTTAATAAGCATTTCCAACGCTTTAAAAAGCTTGTTTTAGCGTAGTGAGAGAATGTTGATACAGTACATGCATTAGCATAATAGAAACCTCTTGGGTAGGACGAGCCTACACACCAAAGCAACTATTTGCGAGTTACGACAAAAAAATATAATATTTACTAGAAAACTGGTCTTGTTCAATTCATCCAAGGGTTTCACATTTTTTTGTCTATAAAAAAGTTCGTTTCTTTAAATTGGAGTAGCTGAAACAAAGTATTAAAGGTACAAAAATGACAAATTAATTTTTATTTAATATAAGATGACATTTCATATTTATTTATTTTTATATTTTAAAAAACCCTCGCGACATTTTGGCTATTAGATCATATATCAGAGATTTAGAGCCAATCAATATTTTTATTTTTTGAATTTTATATTTTGAAAAAAGAGACATGGATGTAGATAAACCGATCAAGATTAATTAATCATTCATGGAACAAAATAATTTGCAACTTGAGAATGTCACCGATAGATTAAGAATCAACAAATATATAGTTTAATTTCAGCCATTATTAGAGAATCTACCGTATTACTTGTTTCGATAGAAATATATATTCCATTTGTTTCAAATTTGAATCTTGTTTGATAATCACATATGGTCTTAGTTGTTCAAATTGAGAGCGTGTTCTTTTCAAGTTATATAAATTCATCTTAATCTATCTGAATTTAGGTCATGTTCTCGTTAACTGAAATTTGCTGAAATAAACTGAGCTTATTTTTATTGAAACCTTAACAAATTTCTTAAGGATTGAACTTATTACTACTGAACTGAACTTATTTTTACTCAAACTTATTGAAACAAGTTGACGAGAACAGAGCCTTATACTTAGATTTATTTTCTGAGAGGAAAAAATAATAATAAGTACTTAGTATATTCTTTTGACTCATTAGTACTTATCTGAAATTATCTTAATACTTAGATTTGGTTATTATCGATGTAATCTAATAACCTTTACTAAAACAATCCCCACCTCCCAAATTTTCCCTCCGAAATTTACTCGATTGCACTATTAATTATTGCATAAAAAAATGTAAAAAAATAAATATTTAATGGAGATTTTTTTAACACGAAATTAAAAGATTTCATTAATATAGAAAGCCAAACGACACTTACAATCCAATTCCGTAGAAACTAATTGACAAATACAAATATACCTATCCAAAGAATATAATACATCATACGATTGTTCAAATTCATGAACAAATAAAGCCTTAAAGAAAATCTTCATCTGAAGCAATACTTTCTGTGAGTTCGACATAATAACTGATGTAAAGCTTCTCGGATAACCATGCTTGCAGAGTCAATTAAGTATCCCCAATAATTGAATTGAAACGGTTGGATCTTCGCAATCAATGAAACCCGTAACACACAACCTAAAAAATTGAACTCCATAGAATAAAATCTAGGATGAGAACACAAAACAAAGCAAAAACAAACAACTTAGAAGTCACCACAAGGGGCAAATTTATTGAACAAAACTAAAGACCCAAGAGATTTCGTATCCAAAAAAATATTGCACGGAAGAACCGCTCAACGTCGTTGAGAGAAAACAAAGTAGTAAAACTACACCCTCCAAACCAAAGTCGCGATTTGGGTAGCACCCAAGTCTAAGAACCGTTCTAAATCCTGGAACAGACCAAACCTCGCCACCACCTCCAAATTGAAACCCGTGAAGGACCAAGTCCTACCACCGATCTCCCGCAAAACGAGACGACAACCCAACACGCCAACAATTGATGGACAACCACACACCTCGAAGGCCGAAAACAATCCTATGAATCGTATAAAACTAAAAAAAAGAGAGAAAAGGAAAAAAAACCAAACTGATTCACGAAAGTCACGAAGATTGCCGAATAGAAACGGAGCGCGGCCACTAACGGACAGACCACCACCGCATCAGACCCAAAAGGCGACCTTGAAACCGAACCCTTCAGCCCAAACTATAGTAAATCCACCGAGGCTTCAAAGACCGACAAACCAAGTCACGATACGAGAGCGAAACGATTCGAAATTGCTGCGTGTCGTCTACAACAATCTTAGAGAGGATTAAGATGGGTGACCCATCGAAAACAAGGGAGAACTGAGGCCCTAACCTTGCCGGCGAGCCCCCCGAGGGGCCGGCTAAGAGAAAGCAATAGAGGGGAGGCGAGGGAGAAAGGGTGTGTGAGAAGGGAGAAGGGTTACAGAGAATTTTTTTTAGCTTTTAATGGAGATTAATAAATGTGTTTTGAGTAAAGTGTATGTATTTATTCATATATAACTATAAAAAATATCTGTCATCGAAAATAAAATCTTATTTTAAAAATTACATTTTAAAAATAGGGATTTTTCATGGGGTACCCCTGAAAGTTTTCATATTTCATGTGGTGCCCTGAACTTTTCTAAAATTCATGTGGTACCCCAAAATCGGAAATTAATTCATATTACAGGCATTTGTTGACAGAAGTTACTGTTCCGTTAGTTTTTTTGCAATAATGTTTCTGAAATTCATGTGGTGCCCCAAAAATATAAATTTTTTTCAAGAGGTATCCAATAACATTACAAATATTTTTAGCATAGATTCTTACACTATCTTCACAACATGGACTGATGAACAATCTTTAGTACACCTCTTAACATTTTTTACCCCTACACTTACCATTCCCATTTACCCAAAAGACAAGGATTCAAATCTGAATGCACCAAGATAGTAGGGAATTGAGGTATGTTTGTGGACTGGTGAGTTTCATTTGAAAATTTCAATTTACTTAAACACTAAATTAGTAGAAAAACACAAGAATAGGTCAAGGTAGATAGGTAAATAAGAAATGATCAACAACGCAACCAACGAAATAAAGTTTATATATATATATCATTCTATAACGAACGTAACATTAAGAGGATCGGAGAGTGTTTAATTAATTAATTAATTAATTAATTGAATGATAATAATAATGAGTAGGAGCAAGTGGCACACTAAGGCAGTGGGTATGAAAATTCTGATCCTTTACCCAATATGGCTAATATCACTCACTCTTAACGGGTGTTGTTATTTGATAATCCTCAAGGCAATAGAGATCGAAGGAGGCGACATAGGATGGATAAATATACTCTCTTTGTCATACGTCTCATATACCCTCCTTTTCGTGGTCCTGACAACGACCGAGCCTTGCATAACGCTAATGCTTGCGCCACCCATTCAACCCATTAATCACTACGCACCACCACCACTACACACCAACCACCACTGCGCACCACCACCACTGCGCACCAACACCACTGCGCACCAACCACCACTGCGCACCACCACCACTGCGCACCAAACACCACTGCACATCAACCACCACTGCGCACCACCACCACTGCGCACCAAACAACACTGCGCACCAACCACCACTGCTCAAAACTCATATCTAAGCAACGAAAAATTGGGAAGATGATTCGAATCAGATTCAAGCAACGATTGATCGAATCAAGCATGCTCAAAACGTCAATTCGCAACAAATTATCAGAAGAATCAACAAATTCGCAACAATTTAGCTCTTATCTGGGAAGGAATTCGTTCGAGCAAAGTGCTCGAATTCGCTGAACATCTCCTCGAAATAAAGCAGCGACGATGGGTCGATGGCTATACACGAAGCTGATTTGCGGTGGTGCTGGTGGTGTTATGATTCGAAACAAAGCAGCGGCGAGTGAGGGGGGGTATGTATACGGTGTGTGTGGTGCTCGTGGTTCGTGGTGGTGCGCAACAAAAAATTGGAGTGGAAGTGTGTGTGTGGTGCTCGTGGTGGTGCGAGTGAGGGGGGGGGGTATGAATTCAAAACAAAGCAGCGGCGAGTGAGGGATAGAATTGAAAGGGGGCTGAATTGAAGATGATGAAGTGAGATTTTGAAGGAGAAGAAGAAGTTAAAGGGGTTAAGGGGGCACCAAACTGAATTCATTATTTACAACATAATTGATGGCAATCTCGTAAWTAAAAGTTAACGGAAGACTAACGGTCGTTACACTTTGCCTAGTTTATGAAATATAATTTTTAAATGGGATACCACATGAATTTTAGAAAAGTTCAGGATACCACGTGAAATATGAAAACTTTCAGGGGTACCCCATGGAAAATCCCTTAAAAATAATAAATTTCAATTTTCTTTGAAAAAATCTGAATTTTATTTAAAATCGAGCTAGCGTATGCTTAGGAATTATCCAATTGGAGATATTGCTTAATAAACTCTTTCTATTTTCTCGTCAAAAAAAGAAATTATCTTAACTACTTCGTAATCTCAAAACTTATCTTATACTACGTATCAATATTTATTTGAACTTACCGCATGCAAGTTAATATTAACTTATTCTATTCGATAAATATTGAAAATAAAGTTGAAAGAATCTCGATATGTCTTAAAATAATATCGTAAGAGTATTAAACACATATTTCACGTTTAAAAATTCATACGAAGTATAAATCTTCTTTGTAGTTCTAGTTTTAGTTCAAGCAACTCACGATTTGTCAAAAGAAACACGCGCTTGAAAAAAAGTAAATATTCAGTGGTTGACAATCAAAATCAAAAGACACGTGTCAAAGAATTACCGGTTAGCACATTCTAGAACATCACGGAATATTGGAGAACAAAAACCCAAAATCCAAACTCCGCTCAACTATATATACCGCCTGTTTTTTATTCCAATTCCCGGTTTAGAAATTTCGGTGCTTTTTCATTGGAGCTTTGTTCGAATTCAATTCAACAAGAGGTTTTGTATTCTGAACTACGGTAAAATTCCTTTCTTCTTCGTTTTAATTTTGGTAAAATTACTTGCAATTAGGTTTTTTTTTTTTCATTATTGTTTAATCGAAGTTGTAGAATTGATTTGATTGTTTTGACGAAGGCTTGAATGAAGAATTCATGTAAAAAAGGAAAATTGAATTCGTAATCTGTAAATTGTGATCGATCTGTGTTAGTTTGGTTCGCGTTTAATCGCTTGTTTTTGTGTTTGATTCTTCTTTATCAATTTTATTTGATTTTGAGACTAATTTAACTGATTATTAGTCTTTGTTGAGCACAATTTGCTTAATTTAGGTGTTAAAGTGTTTGAATGTTGCCTTTTTTGTGCAAAGTCTGAGTTAGAGTACAATTACATGTATAGTTTGGGTGTGTGAATTTTTTTGAAGTATTGTTTGAATCGCAGTATGTGAAGCGCTTTGATGTCGAATGTTGACCGACAAATTGTTGATGATTGTTATATTGTAGATTTTGTTAGCAGATTGAGAACTAATTAGTATGTGTTAAATTTAGCAATAAAATTTTTGATGCTAAGGTTATTTGATTTGCAAAAGATTGATGTAAGATCTGAAGATTAAAAATTTAAGCAAACCTATAGCTATTGGCAAATCGAAGCCGAAATCTTTATTATGTCTTCAAAAGAGTTGAAGATCTTGAACTCTGAATTGAATGTTGTGATTTGTGTTATCTCACATTGTCACTCATAGTCTTAAAAAATTGGATTATTTTTTATTTATAAACAAATGCACTACTTTGGGTTGGATAGATGAACTAATAGTGATATGCAGAACGAGCCTTTTGCCGCTTTGATTATAAATAAATGATCTTTGTATCCTTTTTCCAGGGCTGTTTCACCTGTTGGACATAAGTTGCAATCTTCTGTTTAGCTGGTGAACCTACTGCTGAAAATGGCTGAGGTAAGGAAGTACCAATAAACATACTTATCATATGGCTTTATTAAGGTTGTGGCTGTCAAGCTTATATATGCTGTTAATTTATCATGTATACAGGAGGGTTATAGAGTCACTTTAAACATCTATGATTTGAGCCAGGGACTTGCTCGACAGCTTTCGACAACATTTCTTGGGAAAGCCATTGAAGCAATATGGTAGGTGATTTGTTGGATTCTTTATATTTATACCATAGAACAAATGATTCCTAGAAATTTTATATGCATCTTCCCTACTTGTTTAGTTGTTATTTAGCAAAATGATAGAATAAATTCATTCGAGATTAGTTAAGTTGGAGGATCACTCACATTAGTCTTGCTGGGAAATAATAATTGTCGAGGCTCTAAACTTCAGCCTCTTGGTGACATTATTACTGTATTTGACATGGCAACCATTGAACCATATTTATTGCCTGTATATAGTTAGGTCTGATTGTGGGAAGTGGACATGGATTGGGTAAGTTTTGGTGTATATGTGGTGCACTTGATCAAACTTGACATGCAATAATACAGAGAGGTACAATATAAGTACAGCGATTGGTTAGTCTTTTTAATCCTCATTTATTTTCAGGCATACCGGAGTTGTGGTTTATGGTAATGAGTACTTCTTTGGAGGAGGAATACAGCATGCCCCGGCTGGATCAACACCATATGGAACTCCAATGAAAGTTGTAGAATTGGGAACTACACATGTTCCTCAAGATGTGTTTGAAAGTTACCTGGAAGAGATCAGCCCTCGGTACACTGCGGCAACTTACAGTTTGCTTACCCACAATTGCAACAACTTTAGCAATGAGGTTGCCCAATTTCTGGTTGGTGTTTCAATTCCAGATTACATTCTACAACTCCCAAATGAAGTCATGAGCAGTCCTATGGGGGCTATGATGTGTAAGTTCTCTTTTCAATTTAAGTTATGTAGCGCTGTAGGATATAATCATATACAGTATGTTTCAATGTATTGTTTTGTTAACATCTTTTGTCAGTCCTTTTGGTCCTCCTTTACAATAATTTTGACATTTTGTACTCTTTTTGGTCAAGAGATTATATCATGTATGAATTTGGAATTCTTGTATGCCTATGTTTTTAGCCTTTTTAGAGCTGTTGTCATTTTTTTTTAATTTTTTAAGTTAATCTGATTTTCTACTGATACAGATTTCGACCGATCTTGGTCTTTTTGAACTCCATGAATTGTTCTCATTTGGCATCTGTTTTTTCTGTTGGTCTGATTGTAGATTTTGTAGTGGTTGGGGTTAATGTGTAATATTCCTTCTGAGTCATTGTCACTGGCACTTCTATTCTTAAGAGTCAGAATATTAATTCATCCTCGCTCTGATGGCTTGGTCGAAATATGTCAAATGAAGCATAAAGTCGAACTTCTTTCCATGTGTTGTAGATTAACTTTCTCTTACCTTCTGCCATTCCCTCTTATTCTAGACTGTTTTGCTGCTACTTAATGAAACTTTTCATTCTTGTTCACAGTGCCTATGATCCAGCAACTAGAGGCAACACTCAGAGCAGGAGCAGTCCCTCAGGCTCCTCAGTTCAGACCTTCTTCATTAGGGCAGGCCACATCAACCGCTACTAACAATCAGAGCAAGCCCTCAATTGTAGCGCCTGAAACATCTGACAATGCTAACAAAAAAGAGGAAGCAAATACATCTCAAAATACATCGGTTAAGGCAGTACCCCCAGCTGTACAGCCTAAGGGAGAGCAACAGACATCTGCTCCTGCTGACCCTCTTGGTAATGCCAGAAATCAGGTGCAAGAGGAGATTACCAGAGAATTCGCTGCTCTCATGGCAACTGGGACTTTGAGAGCAAGCGAGGCTGCTGCACTTGCAACTCGTAAAGTGATGGAAAGACACGGAAAATTAAACGTTGCGATGTCTTAGAACTGTACTTTACCAATTGATGATTTTTTATTTAATTATGTCTTAATCCCCAAAAACTAGGTTTAGCATGTAATGATAGAAGCCTGAGCTTTTCTTCGCTTATACTGCGAGACTGATTCATGACACATTTGATTCTGTTTATCTATATTGAAGAAGGTTCAGCAAATGTTCCATTGAAACAAGAATTAACAATGTCCCATTACTTGTTTTGCTTACTTTGCCTCCAACGTTTAAACGAGATTCGTATAAAGCTAACCCCTCCGGTAACTTATTGCCTGACCAGTAGGCGCAAGTTCATAAATTGGACATACTAGTAGGTGCTAATAGATCCAGCAAAACTGATATAGCTTCTCTTACAGCAATGAATACTCAGTCACTTGAAAGACAGTATTTTAAGAATAATCATATCGGGATAATCAAGTTAAAAAGGTATTTAGACTATTTACCACTCATTGATCATTCTAAAGTCTTAGTATAATCTGTCACTGAATATTTAGCACAATATAATCTGTCACTGAATATTTAGCACAATATACAAAAACATAGTGTACAAGTATAAGGGTGTAACTATATGCGGTGTTCTACTATTTAAAACTTTGGATGGTTGTGTCCTTTGACAATGACCTGAAATCAAATCTCGTCCACATCACTTGCTCATGTGGTTTTAGAAGCCAAAGAAATAATAGTGTCGCTAAGTAAATGTTGAGACTTGAGACCCTTCAATGCTTGGTGGAGCGATGGCTGAGTGCTGGCGTAAATCTGCTGAAAATGGTGCTGAATCAGTTCTTTTCACTTGGCCATGGCAAATCAAGTACCTAAATTCAGCGATTTGTGTTTCAAGATCAATTTTGGTGGATAAAGTGGAGCCTGTGCACTAGAAAGAAAAGAGAGGCTAAATCTCTTCAGCAGTGTCCGACAGGACATGATTCTGATGGTGAGTTCTGTTCTCTAGCTCCACAGTAGCATCCTTGGACTGACTACAAATATCAGATGGGATGTTGATACCAGCAAACCCAAACATGACAGCAGCAGCTCCTATGTAGTCGGTTGCATTGGGGGCATTACCCGTCAGTGTATCAACCAAAGCTGCCAAAGGGACCTGAATTGTGAGACCAGCAGTCGCTACTGTAGTTGTTGTCAAAAGAACAGCTTTGGCCCAAAGATAATCACTCAGGACATTATCAAGCAAACCTGAAATCAATCAATGAAAGTTTTAATCCCATAAGCGGGAACACATTATCATAACATTTATGAAAAAAGGATTCAACTTTTTGGGAAATAAACTTGGGTAATGTAATATCCAAGGCTAGAAGCACACAACCTACCTCCACCTCATAAAGGTCTACCCGAAAAAGATTCTATTCAGCTTGTGCACTCACTGTGTATAGGAAACTGGTTTAGTACAATGGAAAGGAAAATAAATACTTCTAGGGCAATGGCAACATAAATTTTCGAGAATTTGGAAGAAGACAAGGGACACCAAAAACGATTAGGATGGAAGGAGTAATATGACGAGAATGGGTATGAAGAGCATTTAGCACTAGATAGACAGGATGTGGGAAGGAGAAAGGGAATTTCTGGAAGATTTACAGACATGTTATTCACAGTTCTTGCGGTCAATCCCATCTTCTGCCATGAATTCTCTGACATTGTTGTTGTATAGGGAAACAAGTCATCCTAATTTCCTCCCCTCTTTTCCTTCCGTGTTTATCCAAATAAGGGAATAAATCTCCTTTCATGAGGTTAGTATACCTCATTGAATGACAAATCGAGATATAAAGCGGTGAACATTCAGCATAAATAAAAAAGGAAAAGAGAAATGAAAATACGTGGTGCCAAGTGGGACACCATCTTAGAGATGCTCCAGTGAAAGATAAAACGTTAAGATTATGGGGATTTTGAAGAGGCAGAAAGGGGGAGTGAAATATAGGGTTTGGGTGGACAATATGCATGAAGCATCGATTGGTTCATGCAGCCAACCCCATAAACTGGGATTAACATGTTGATTGGTGTGTACAAATTTGGTTTGGTGAATAGGTTAGTTTACTAATTCACTTAATAGGTATTTCAGCTCACTTCACTACAAGGTTTTATCAGTTCAGCTGGAGGCCAAATTAGCTTTCGCATGAAATCTGTATGTAAGAGTTGTGGGTGGCCCAAAAGAGTAAAAGGGCATTCCGAAGTATTTATGTATCCCAACAAAACCAAACAGCCCCTGTCTTGAAAAACGCATCATCCAAAGAATTGAAAGAGGGAAAGATAGTGAATTTGGTGTTGTCCAAAGGTTGTTGTATAAGAAACCGAAGATTTAGCTAGCTACAGTTTCTATCATGGAAGTGTGACAAAGCAATATAGGCAAAAAAGTGTCAAGTTAGACAACTCCGTCTCTCCCTGAAATTAGACACTAATGATTTGTGGGATATTTGCTCAGCAAGACCTATTTATGGAACACGAACACACATGGTAAACTTCAACTCATCAAGTGATCACTACAATAACAGATAAATTTATTGATTAGGCAGCTAACCCATGCTCCTCCCTTACAAGACAAATTAACAATCTAGAAAAAAAAAGAAAAAAAGAAGAAGCTGGATTTTGGTCAAAGTTACCAGCAAAATAAAGTAGTAAGCTCTGTGAAACAAATGTGTTTATTTGTGGCAAGCAGGATCAAAGCAGTCAGGTAACAAGGGAGTATGACATCCGCCAAAACATTATCACCAAGTTGGTCTGATGGTAATGCACAATTTTGAAGCAATGTATATCCAATTAGTGTTGACTAGCACATGAGCATAAATTTAAATGGGGGAGGGGGATGCAATTGTACTTAAAACATGAAGAAAAGGTTACAGTAATTATATCTCAACCTTTTGTTACTAAGAACATGCAAGGTAGGCATGTTCATGGGTAAGAAACAATATGCGTTGTAAGGACATGGATGCAGAATGAAAAGAAATAGGGAAGTACAGGTAACTGAAAAGAAGATAGCTCGGAAGCATACCTTTGCCCACAATTAGGCCAATCTGCCTCCAGGTAAAAGTGGTAAAAGGCTCCACCTCGGTAAAATGCAATACAAGCATGATTGGAAAGAAGATCAACATGTTGAAAAACCCCAAAAATCCAAGAAACTGTGCCATGCTCACTTGATCACTTTTCTCATCCTCAGGCAACTTCTTACGGATAAGAGTGATATATACACCATATAGAACAGCAGAAGAAAGTGACAGAATGTCTCCAAGAGCAGGTTTTGAGTTGATTGCAGTTTTTGCGGCTTCTGTGTCACCCAAGCTGACGATGATTGTTCCCCCCATGCAAAGTAATACACCCATGAGCTTAAACCAAGTGAACTTTTCACCCAAGAATGCCAGAGAGAGCAGAAAGGTGAATAGGCTAGAAGAAGTGCTCAAAATTGTATTTGACTGCAAAAGTTAGGAATCAAAGTTAAACACTTATGTAATGTTCTCCAAAATACACATATAAACACATGACGGGATTGCTTCTTACAGTGACTGTTGTATATTTCAGAGAAAGGTTAAAGGTTAGCTGTGCCAAAAACCAAAACGGACATATCAATAGGCTGACTTTTGCTACCCTAGAGCGTGTCCAACGCCCCTTTGAATCCAGCTGCATATCAACACCATCAACTTCAACTCGGTGCGTTATTTCAGAACCAGTTTCTATAGAATTTTCAACAGATTCTTCTTGGTCACCGCATAAATGGGAATGTAAACCACTAGCTGGCTCATCCAAATTCTCAAGAAGAACAACCTCCTCCGACTGGGCTAATTCTTGCAAGCCAACATCCGCCTTACTCCGCCAAAAGCACAATTTACCAGTGTAATCTTCCAGAAATCTAGAAGCTTCCACAAGTGGGATGTAGATTACAAACAACGAGTTACATATGTATGTGATAAGGAAGGGCGAAATTCCTTCGTCGACTACAGATTGAACCACATAGCTAGCAGCAATCCAAATAGCAGCCACTGCTACAATGTAAATCAAACCCACAACCCATCTCCAAACCTCACTTCTCATAGTCCACCCACCTAAGCTGCTACACTTTCTACTACTAGTGATTGCATCAAGCACAAAAATCACAACACCATTGATGTTACCAACAAATATTGATTGTCAGTCACCTGCATTATCAGAAAATAATCAATGAAGATGAATTTTTTTAATTAATTAATTTTTTTTATTTATTTTTTACAATTCAGCAACCAACAAATAATCTGCTAATATAAAGAACTCTAATGAAATCAATATTTGATACCACTAAGATCAGTCGATTAAACAGTGACGAATCCAGGAATTTCAGGTGGTGGGTGTAACGTAAGGATTGCACATAATAGAATCCAATACCTTAGTCCAAAATGCAAATTACAATCAACCCATAATTTAGACAGGTGAGATTACAACAAAGCATGGCAATTAACAAGCAAAAATATGATCTTTAATTTCAATTCAACAAAATTCATCATAAAAATTCAAACTTTAAACTTCAATCAAACAAATTAGCAAGTGGAAGATTAACTAACCTTATGAATATTAAAATTGAAAGAATAAAATCGAAATTGCGATTAATGGGGAAGTCGAAGGATGATGTTTGAGAGATGAGTCTGATCTGAGAAAAGTAAGAAATGAAAAGGGGAATTTATTTATCTAAATAAATAAATTTGAATTACTGTATTTTGTTTTGTTGAGGAAAAAAATTCACGTGTTTTTGATTTTTTGTTTTAAAGAACGTGTTTTTGAAGTTTGTTGTTCCTCTCCTTCCTTGAGGCGTGATAAACAAATCTGGATTGCTAAATGAAGTTCGTTTTTACTGAAATCAAAGTCCACATTTCGTGTAAACTTTCCATTTGCCCTTCAGATTCTCCACTTTCGTAACCACCAACACATGGACGCCTTGCATAGGCGTCCAGACCATGGTATGGACGCCTTGCGTAGGCGTCCACACCATGGTCTGGACTCCTATGTAAGGCGTCCATACCATGGTCTGGACGCCTATGCAAGGCGTCCATGCCATTCAAAGTCCACATGTTTTTTACGTGGTGTTGGGTGGTGGTTGTTGGTGGTAGGGTGGTGTCAGGTGGTGGTTTTTGGTGGTAGGGTGCCTTGGGTGGTGGTTGTTGGTGGTGGGTGAGGTGTGTTGGGTGGTTAAAGAGGGGATTGGAGGAAGGGCGTGTTGGGAAATTTACACGAAAAGTGGACTTTGATTCTAGTAAAAGTGGACTTCGAATAGTATTTTAATTTTATCCTTTTCAACTATTTATTTGACGAACGACATTATAATTTACATCGACATCCATTATATTACATAGACGTGGTTTAATTCGCCATTTTTTTCTCTTCTGTTTTTTCTTTTGCATTGGGACCCACTTATTCTTTTCGGCTTTTAAAATAATTGCTTTACGTTGAGGTTCACTATTATATTATTTGATTGGGATTATTATCCCAGTCATTTTGATGCATTTATACTTCCTCTCCTTTGTTTTATCAAGAGCGACTGACTTGAGACGACTAATCGACCAAACTCCTGTAAGCTTATTGATGGGGTAAAGACACTCAAAGAGAAAGAAATCAAGCGACAGACAAACCAATAATAATACGAGTACTGATTTGAGTAAAGTCATAAAACAACCTACGATAGTTGTTGTATCTCCAAATAAACAACCAACCAGCAACTATATTAACACAAAAAAAAGTCCAAAATACCTTTGCAACAAGAGCGATAAGACAACAATAGCAAACAAGCAAAGACACACAATTTTTACGTGGAAATCCCTTCGGTGAGTTTGTGTGAAGTTAACCACGGGACGATCAGGGAGTCCACCCAAAACTCTTATTACTATTAAAAGGAATATTACAAACACCAATTCTAAGTCTCAAAGTGGGTACTCAAATTACCCAACAACAACAATCATAAAGAGCACCAAAAGAAGGAGAGAAATGGAGAATATCACAAGAAAAACAGAGCTCAGTACAACAGCCATAACTCATGAACCAGAGCACGAAAACTCATCGTGATCGTCTAGAAAGAAGCCCAAAAATGTCCCCAACGTGCCGTCAAAATTTCAGCAAAGTTGGACCACAAATTAAACGACCTTCGATCGGAGGTGTGGTTTTGAAAAACGTGAATGAGTTTTTGCTCTGCAACTCTCTGTGTTCTTTTGGTGTGTTTTCTCTCAAATCACCTATTTCCTTCTTCTCCCAAAGTTGAAAATGCTACCTTAATAAGCTAAAGTCACACGAGCCCACTAACAAGTAAGTTTACCCATAAAAGACTTTAAATAAAATAGGTTTCTCCACAGAGAAAATGACCTAAGGCTCAATTAAAATTTTTCTATTCACACAAGTCTTGATCTCGAGACCTAACAAGAAACGTGAGGCCTTGAAAATTTCATATTAAAATGATATATGTATATACTCTACTCGGTATCATTTTTAAATTGTTTGGTGGAGTTAAAACAATAAAATTAAGTGTTTAAAATTGTGTTTGACATTCCTTTTTTGTGAATTGAACATCTTGCAAGTCTCCAAGTAGGAGGAGAGATACAAGTCATACAACCCTTACGAAGTCAGAGTGGACTATAACTCATCCGTTTCTAGGAGATTCCAGGATCGATTTTCATCCGCGTCCTTGTGACTCTCTTGACAAAGTCGGAGTGGACTATAACTCACACTTGCACAACTGAGCTTTTAATTTGGAAAAACTGCCAGATGAAATGACAAAAATTAGCAGCAAGAAAATAATTATTCTGATATCTCTTACAGTATATAGTAGTAATAAAGTTGGTCTTTGTATTTCCTAAATTAATTGGAAGTACATGTCTTTTATATAGTGGATGACAATTTCATGATATTGTTGCACGAAGTAACATTGAAATTGTCCAAGTACACATTATGTTCATTACAAATTCATTAGAACTCAGCATTTGTCCTCAAATTTCATACACAGATTGGAGTTTCAGCAATGTAAGCACTCCCAAAAAAAAAAAACACAGGTCGAATGTAACATAAACTTCATCTCATATATGCAATTGTATCCTTGAACCAAAAACACTGCATAGATGCAAAACCCGAACGCAAACACACATTGAGCATCCACAGCAAGCTTGACTAGCTTCAAAATGACAGGGCACGACCGTGGACTAGCTTACAGTCATGTCTCGAAGCCAGCAATAGAACCATAACTAGTACCCCTGGAAGCAGCCGTGTGAGTAGAACCCCATTCCATGGCTTCAGCTAAGGCTCGTTGGCGCTGTTCAGCACTTTGTTCTTGGGCCGGGTGGGTGTTACTCTCTGTGTGTTCATTGACATCAGGAGAGGACTCAGAGAAGGGGGGAGAAGTATTGCCTTGTTGCGGTTCTAATGTCATGAAACTGAGGGCTGTCACCACATCGCTCATCAAGGGCCGTGCTGTTTCTTCTTCCTGAAGGCACATGGCCGCGATTGCCACTGCCTGGTTTAGGCCCTTCACCGGGAATTCACCATGGAGAAGTGGATCAGCCAACTCCGGAAATTTGCTTGGATCACTGAAAAAGGCTTGTGCCTGCATTCATGCCTCACTAGTCAAAACCATGCATAATGTAACAAAGTTTTTTGCAAGAGCCACTAATTTAAAATACAAGTATAAGTGTTTCTTCATTTTTTTTCTGTCTGGTTAAAAATGGCTATTTGTTTGAAGCTCATGGACTTGACCATTAATTACTATCACTGTACAAAAACGAATTTACTTACAACAATATTCCGATACAACAATATTGAAATGCCAAATCTAATAATAAGTGATGCTACTAGAAATATCGGATTATTTCATTTCGTTAATGGAAAAAATAACTCAGATGCAATGATTTAACATTAGACAAATATATGTGCAATGCAATGCATATTTTGTAACAAAAGTAGGTCTTAGTCATCCCAAACCACAAGAAACTAAGGATATGCTTGAATTGAAGGCAGTGCATTGTGGAGAAAAGTTAAAGGAGAGTCAAAGTGAGTGGAAGTGGTGATATTGAACATTGTGGCATGCCTAGGGAGGGGCGGGGAATCATTAGCCCCATTTTGGCGGAAACAGACATAATCATGATCCTATGGGGATGATAGGTAACTATTACCCCTAAATGGGGTAATGATTCCCCTTCCCTCCCTCTACCTCACAAATCAGTGAAATCACCACCACTAGCTCATCTCCTGTATCACACACCTTCATTCTCAGCTCCTTGATTTGCAACCTATCACACCTTTGGTTCACAACCCTCGCTCTTTTAACAAAGGGATTTCCGATAACTAATCATCAACTAGAATTCGGAAAGCTAGATGATTAAATTGAGCAAGAACTCAGTAGATTCCGCTGAGTAATTACTTCAAAGTTTCGTTTATAACATTCTCTACTGATCACTCTAGATAGTTGACATCCTTCACCATCTATTTGCTATTAATCTTCTATTTGTTGAAGATGGTTGACATCCTAATTCAACTAAACAGTTATTTAAGATCGATCTACAAGAGTTTTGTTAATAAAGCTATCTGCTTCTGGCAAAATCCAAGCAGCAGGCTGCCAGTGACAGACTGTGAGACTGAGCCTAAATATGATCACATAACTGGTGGAATGAAAACTGATTTTAGGTATATAAATCTGAGCCGAAAGTGGGTTCAGAATTTCAGACTGAGGCATGGCAGATTATAAACCAAAAAATTGTGTTACAAGTAGCACATTCTCAAGAATAAGGACAGGGGGAAAGCAGATGTCAAAAGAATAAAGAGCTCACCCAAGTGACTAGATTCTGCTCGTGATTTGGTTTGTTCGTGTCAATGACCCTTCGTCCTGTAATAAGCTCGAGTAAAACAACTCCAAAACTATATACATCTGATTTAGCTGTTAGCTGACCCGTTCTTTGGTATTCTGGTGCACAATAGCCATATGTTCCCATAACTCTAGTTGAAACATGAGTCTTTTCTCCCATAGGACCGAGCTTTGCTAGTCCAAAATCAGAGAGCTTGGCATGGAAGTCCTTCTGCAGTAAGATATTGGAAGCTTTCAAGTCCCGGTAGATGACCGGAGGATCAGCCTTGTCATGAAGATATTCCAAACCCTTGGCAGCGTCCAAAGCTATGTTCATTCTTTTATACCAATCTAAGGGTTTTTGGTCACGCGGAATATCTGACAATACATATTTTCGCACATGAAATTAGCCAATTTGGGGCAACTAAATGCAGCACAAAGTACATTAGCTAGTCCATTACAGAACAACAATGATGCTATACAATTATGGTAATGCATATAATTCTAATCTCTCCTAAGATTCATGTAACTTCAAGCTAATTGAGTTGAGAATAATAAAATGTGTAATTACCAAGTAGATGGTCCTCCAAAGATCCCAAAGCCATATATTCATACACCAAGAGCCTTTGATCTCCATCAGCACAATACCCTATGAGGTTAACCAAATTTGGATGATGCAGAAGGCTAAGCATCAGAACCTCAACAAGAAATTCTTTGTTCCCTTGYAAACCGTTTCGATCAAGTTGCTTTACAGCTACAATCTGAAACCAAGCACATTCCAAAATCAGCAAATTACCCTACTAAGTCTTTCATCAGGCAAAATGAAGCATTTTTTTTTTTCGAAAAAAAAAGATCCCACAAAAGAAGAACATGAAAATGGGATTAATATCTATATACCTGTCCATCTGAAAGTTGACCCTTGTATACTCTTCCAAAGCCACCTTCACCTAGAAGACATTCAGGGCGAAAATTCTTCGTCGCAGAAGCCAACTCTCTGAATGTGAAAGTTTGTGCTGCTATATTATTGGTCCCCATATCCTTACTTTCCTTCTTATTATGTGCTGTTTCTCTGACTCCATGTTTTTCTGCTGTAAGAACAGAGCTTTAGCTACATATACAGTACAGAAAACAAGCCTGTAAAGCACTAATGATCAACATTGCAGCAACAAMCAGCAACTWASAACTTGCCAATGTACTTCCTCAAACTAGTATACTACATCAACAATTCAAACTCAGGCACAGCAATTACTAGAACTGCTAATATGATAACAATTCACAGGCACATTACTACATTAACTGGTAAGATTTTTCGGATGTCGAAGCGTACCGGGACCGTTTGTGTTTGGCACAGGAGGGGCATTGGAGGGGGGTGCTTGTACCCTTCTGCTATTGACCCTMCCTGGTGTTTTCCTGCCTTGTGATGAAAAGCATGGAAAACAGCTCATGTCTCAACTTTCTGGTAAAACCCAAAAAATATACAATGCAATCTTTAATTATAACTCTGAATTTCTATGTCAATGTCAAAAAAAATTTCTTCTTTGGTTGAGGACTTTTGTCAAACAAGATGTATGCAGCTGAAATTTACTAAAAAAGACTTCTTTAWTGGCAAAATTTTGCAAGGTAACAAAAAGATTATATCTTTTTCCYCCTCAAAGATGAACAATTAATGGAAGCTAATGAGTAATGTCAGCTTGAAATGGAAAATGAAAGATTTGAAAAGGAAACAAAATTTTAGAAGGCAAATGCTTAACAAATTTAAAATTCAAAATTTTGTTGGGATTTTGAAGGTGTGAAAATATGGAAAAAAATGGTTGACGTTCTACACGGAAAAAATCATTTAGGAGAGAGAAACTCAAAGGAAGAAAAAAAACACCCACAAAATCCCAGACATGGAATTAAAATTTAAGTGAAAACCCAAAAAAATTCAACAAATTTAAAGCAACCCAGATGAATTTAGATAATCAACGTATATAAATAAATTAATAAAACCAATAATTACATTCCTAATTTTTTTTTTTCTTTTTTGTTTTAATTGATCATTGATAAAAAGGATTAGCTTATTCAAAAAAAAAAAGTGAAAACAAAAAAAGTTGTTAAGGATGTTAAATCTCCTCCAAAAATGGAGGAAGGCTATAACGTGGGAGCCATGTACGCTGGATTTGGCGGGTAAATCTGTTGCCTTGGACCCACCTTTTTAAAATATGATTTTTATAATCATTATCATCATTATTATTATGATGACAATTTCATTGGATTGCATAATTTTCCAATCAAATAAAAGTAGTGGAATAATTGTATGAAAGACATATTATATCATGATTTTATTTTATTTTTGAAAAAAAAAAAATTAGAGGGAGGGAGTGTTATATAATCATGGTTGCCATGATTCTAAAATTTGATTAAATACCATATTTGTTGAAATTGATGTCTTAACCTWAGGAATCTTGATTCAATTTGTCATATGTGCATTGAGTCAACTAATTATKGTTGCATTGTTGAATTTGATTGGATGATGAAWTTGAAATATGAGAAGCTTAATTAGCCAAACTAAAACATGTCAAAGATTATGGGTTGTAATTTGTAAACTTGTCATTGTCACAATGGCTGGCTTAACTACTTGCGCGCATTGAAGTTACATTCTTCTTCTCGTCAAAGAGATTTTGTCGAACTGAATTTATTTTTCTGAAATTTATTGAAGTAAGTTGACGGGAACAGAGCCTAAGGTTTTTTTTAGCGAATTATATTTAAAACTTCGATCATGACTGTGTGAACTCTACCACTTTGTCTTTGAATTGAGGCACATAAGAACAGAACTATATTCGTGTCGAAATGTTGTCATCCTCCCCCATGTTTTGGAAATGTGAGCAAAACTATGATTAATTTGAGCTCATTTCAAGGTTGTCTGTACTTTGGCAAACCTATTAGCACATGATTTAAGATTTCAAGGAAATGAAAGGTTCATGAATTATCTGTTATCATACCATGCTCTTAGATGGTTAGATTTCAAGGTTGATTTTAATTATTGGCAAAAAAATAGACAGTAACATATTACAAATGCATGAAAGAGTTTGCAACTTTTATGAAGTATAACTTTCTCTTGCTCTTTTTTTTTAAAAAAAAATTTGTCATTGATAAATTTACTATACATATATAACTGCTACATCCTGAAAGTATGCAAACAAATATGAATTTAACTTTGACATCTTAAAAGGAAGAAATTTAAGTCTTTTGGGTATAACAGATGTTTACAATCTACTCARTCAGAATGTATTCTGTGTCCASATGAACTRCTGGTGTTCTGGYTTTGTGTTGATTGCTCTGCACACGATTCGSAAGGAGGATGAACTACTGGTGTTCTGGTATACACAGATGTTTACAATCTACTCAGTCAGAATGTGTTCTGTGTCCRGATGAACTACTGGTGTTCTGGCTTTGYGTTGATTGCTCTGCACACGATTCRCAAGGAGGAGRATATCTGCTGTCACTAAGATTGTCTGATGAGAGGTACATGATGGCAGTGACTGCATCACTCATCATCGGTCGTGCTGTAGGTTCTTCCTGTAGACACATGGTTGCCACAGCGAGTGCTTCGTTGAATCCTTTCGCTGGAAAATTTCCCTTCAGGAGGGGATCAGCTAATTCTGAAAACTTCTTTGGTTCCTTCAGTATTTGATGAGCCTGATTAATTTGAGAAGAAAAAAAACATCATTCCTCGAAAGTTCGTCTATGWGAAGTTTCTATGTAAATTGCTGCATGAGGCCATGAGTGACTGAAACATGATTGAACTGCATAAAAATTACTGAGCTTTCCATGTAAATTGCATCTAACCAACTGATTCCCAAGCCACCTACTGTTGGAGAACTACCGAAAGATCGATGCTCAACGTTATGTGGCTTTAATCAGACGTCGTTTACACTAACATCAAACGAAGGGATTCCACATGATCACGTATCAAAATTAACTAATCAATACTGGTGGTTGTTCATAGTAGACAGTAGACAACCTATAAAAGGCATATCTTAATTATCTTGAAGAAGAAAGTATATWTCCTTCATTAGTATGTACCAGAAATTCAACTATGTCATTTAGTGATATCAAGCCAAAACAATGAAGAAACAGATTTAATATCAACAGAAACTTAATGCTYTTGCACAAGCTTCTGTTCTGTTCATGTGTTTAGTAGGCGATTGAAGTGTACAAGTTTCAATCAATGAAMCGAAGGAACAGATAGGTAACAATTTTGATTTCATAGTCATGRAATGAGGGAAWAACTCACCCAACGGACCAAATTTTGCTCCTCGGTCCTCCTTGAGATGTCAAAAGCTCTTCGCCCTGTGAGCAACTCTAATAAAACAACTCCAAAGCTATAGACATCTGCCTTCACAGTCAAAAAACCCGTTTTTTCAAACTCCGGTGCAATGTAGCCATGGGTTCCCATWACCTTTGTGTGAAGATGTTTCTTGTCTTCGAAAGGTCCAACCTTAGCTAGCCCAAAATCATAGAGCTTAGCATTGAACTCATAGTCTAGAATGATGTTGGAGGGTTTCAGGTTGCGGTAGATGACAGGAGGGCTGACAGTGTTGTGCATATATTCTAAACCTCTGGCAATTCCCATAGCTATTTTCATTCTCGAGCACCAATCTAAGGGCTCTTGCTCGGAAGATCTGTCTAAAATTTCAGATTTATAGCATGTAAAATCAGTCCAAACTCCAAWGCATAGTTTAGTGATGATGCAGTCTAAGATCAGATGTAGCAACAGTTTAATTCATGCTATAATGAGGAAAGAGTTGGACTAATTTACAACTTTTTGCTGTGATTCGCATCAGATGACAATGTTAAAGGAGTTGGCAGATGATTACCATGTAGAAGCTGGTCCAGTGATCCCAAAGGCAGGTATTCGTGCACTAAAAATCTCTCGTTTCCTTCAGTACAATATCCTATAAGTTTTATGAGATTCGGATGATTAAGGAGGCTCAACATCAACACCTGTACCAGAAACTCTCTGTGTCCTCGTGATCCATCCAAGTCCACTTGCTCGACAACGACAACCTAGATCAGAAGATCACAACCTACATTAGAAGTTTTCCAACAACAGGAAGATACAAGATAAGAATCACAACACATTTTCAATGTCAAGTTTTTAATTCCGCAAAATTAGCTCAAGTTCCCCCTGTATTGTTCAGACGATCCAACACGATACCTCTCCAGTATCTCTGAGTTTGCCTTTGTAAATTTTTCCAAAGCTGCCTACATCCACCAGACATTCTGGGCTGAAGTTCTCTGTAGCATCAACTAGCTCTTGATAGGTAAAAATTTGTTGCTTGTTGATTGAACTGCTGTCCTTGTTAGCTCTTTCTGCTGTGTAAGATTCATTGCTGTCTGCACAAGAT
>SNQN01000179.1:130718-146761 GCA_008642245.1 Bassia scoparia
GCTAGCCCAAAATCATAGAGCTTAGCATTGAACTCATAGTCTAGAATGATGTTGGAGGGTTTCAGGTTGCGGTAGATGACAGGAGGGCTGACAGTGTTGTGCATATATTCTAAACCTCTGGCAATTCCCATAGCTATTTTCATTCTCGAGCACCAATCTAAGGGCTCTTGCTCGGAAGATCTGTCTAAAATTTCAGATTTATAGCATGTAAAATCAGTCCAAACTCCAAWGCATAGTTTAGTGATGATGCAGTCTAAGATCAGATGTAGCAACAGTTTAATTCATGCTATAATGAGGAAAGAGTTGGACTAATTTACAACTTTTTGCTGTGATTCGCATCAGATGACAATGTTAAAGGAGTTGGCAGATGATTACCATGTAGAAGCTGGTCCAGTGATCCCAAAGGCAGGTATTCGTGCACTAAAAATCTCTCGTTTCCTTCAGTACAATATCCTATAAGTTTTATGAGATTCGGATGATTAAGGAGGCTCAACATCAACACCTGTACCAGAAACTCTCTGTGTCCTCGTGATCCATCCAAGTCCACTTGCTCGACAACGACAACCTAGATCAGAAGATCACAACCTACATTAGAAGTTTTCCAACAACAGGAAGATACAAGATAAGAATCACAACACATTTTCAATGTCAAGTTATTAATTCCGCAAAATTAGCTCAAGTTCCCTCAAGTTCCCCCTGTATTGTTCAGATGATCCAACACGATACCTCTCCAGTTTCTCTGAGTTTGCCTTTGTAAATTTTTCCAAAGCTGCCTACATCCACCAGACATTCTGGGCTGAAGTTCTCTGTAGCATCAACTAGCTCTTGATAAGTAAAAATTTGTTGCTTGTTGATTGAACTGCTGTCCTTGTTAGCTCTTTCTGCTGTGTAAGATTCATTGCTGTCTGCACAAGATATACTAGTTGAAAACATTACTTCGACTATAACGAAGGCGCAAACGTTCCTTTTGATCATAGATAGTTCTTAGACACATACAAGTATACTAAAATTAAGCCTCAAATTAAACTGCAGAATTTCTGATCAAAAATATAAAACTGTATATCAGCAATATAGCAGGCTGCAAAATGTAATGACCACAAAAAAAATAAATCCTACTGAAGTATTGTATGATTTTCAGTAGAAATGAAGGGATTTCATAAACTGAGATGATGTTACATGAAACATTGAAAACAAAGACAAGATGAAAATCTAATGAATGAAGCTCTTACTACTTTGGATTAGATAGCATGATTAGTTAACTGGTTTTTTTTTCAATCAATCTGATTCTGACATATATAAAAGCTGTATGAAACTAATATTGTATCTCAAGAAAGTWGCCTCACCCTCACCTATCATACAAAGAAATTCAACAAAAGCTCATATATCATATGACAAGAAAGAACACATAAAATTGCATCAAAACTCACCACACAATGGTTGTCTTCTAGGCAAAAGAGGCGAAACAGAAGGCGGTCGCCTCACTTTGCTGTTAATCCTTTTCAATGCTTTGCTTATAGAAGATGAGCTACATGAAAAACAACTCATGATCACTTGCTTCAATGTTCAAAATATAGGCTACTATCAACCCAAGTTCAATTTCTAATATAAATACTCAATTAAATGCTTTTTCTATGAATCAATTAAAAAAAAAAAGTTATGGACATAAAGATGAAACTTATTAAGATGATGAACTAATGACAGAAACCTGAATTTGTTGAAAGAATAAATACCCAAATGAGGGTTATCGATGTGATTTTGTTTTTTTTCCAAGATAAGATTTTATAGCAACAGGGAAGACGGCCCCAACCAAAAGTCAATTCCAAATCAAACACCAAAATACAGAATACAATGAAATTTAAATGTCAATTAATCTGCTTCTGAAGTTTAGGTGTGTGGAAAATGACCAGGATATTCGAGAATTTTAGCAGCATTAATGTGCAATAAAGAATATTAGAATCACTACAAACGTATGGATGGGTTTTGAATCAAATGATATTAAACAAAATGAATACGACTTTTTTATTGATTGTTTTTTGGGTGGTCAAGAAACAAGAACCCAAGATGTTTATTCACAAAATTCTTCCCTATTGTATTAAAATGAATACCATGTAGGCATCATGGGTTGAAATGGTCCTAATCCTGTCTAAACTAAGTCGGGTTAGAATATGCATCTCAACCCTTAGAGATTGAGGGGAAATCAAATAAGAAGCCTGCAGGTAGCATGGGAATGCATTGGCGCTGTAATTTAGCACGGAAAATAACCGGTTTACAAAGGCCAATGATGCTAGATGTCAGTAGCAAGTAGTTATGCAATTGATTAACTAGAATTCATATTTGAGCTGCAACTTTCGGTTATTACATTAGCTGTCATTTTACTTAGCATATTCTTCATTTGTGAACCAACTCCCTTTGCATTTCATATAAGCATTTCTTGTAACATAATCAGCTATATATAAGCTAAGAGATTCAGTTGTAAATCACACAGGGGCAGAAATGAATAATCCTTCTCTAATTCTCTCTCTCAATTCTCTCTTCTCAGCAGCGGTGTTAGCTATAATGTAATCTTCGAACGGTTGCTCTTCTCACACATACTCGACCGGGTGACTCCGCTGGTTTTAATTAAGCCTGATCACCATTCTCAGTGATTCACTTGAGAATCTGGTCAGGGTGATCTGTGGTAAGTTTTTAGATTGTTTGGAGAAGTGCATCAGTGGTATCAGAGCAGAAGTCCTCGGAGGTGAGGTATGGTGACCACACGCAGTGAGCAGGAGACTCTGATAGCAGAGGTTCAGCAAAAGGTAGAGGTCTCTCTTCAGGCACTACTGGAGGAGCACAGCAGGAAGCTCTCTGAGGTTTGTCATCATAATTCCCTGAATATAGATAGGAATGCTAAGTCTATATCAGAAATTCATGATATGATTACTGGTTTATCTATGCAATTTACTAAGTTGATGGCTGATAAGGAGAAGGACTCATCTGAGGCTATTATTAGGCCAATCCCTAATCATGCTGAAAATAGGGGAATGGGAAATTATTCTGCTAGGCTAACCAAAGTGGAATTTCCTAGATTCAATGGGGATGATTTGAAGTCTTGGGTCTATAGATGTACTCAATTTTTTGAGTTGGACAATATTGTTGATCCACATAGGGTTAAGCTAGCTTCAATACACCTTGAGGGCAGAGCACTGCTTTGGCATCAGACATATATGAAAGGAAAGAATGGGGTAATTCCAAGCTGGGTTGAGTATGAGAAAGATATAACAGCTAGGTTTGGGGAGTTGTATGATGATCCTATGGCAGACCTCAAAGCCTTGAAACAGAAGGGCTCAGTTCAGGAATTCCATGATTCATTTGATGCCTTGGCCAGTAAGTTGAACCTAAGTGAACCATATTTGCTGAGTTGCTACCTGGGTGGATTGGATGAGGATATTCAACTTGCTGTCAGGATGTTCACCCCTACTTCCATCCAGCAGGCTCATTGCCTTGCTAAGCTCCACGAGGCTGCTAACAAAGCCAAAAAACCCAAGGCTGCCTGGAGACCTCCATTACTACCAACACCACCAAACAAAAATTTCCCACCACCTAAACCTCAGAACTTCAACCTACAAAACAAACCACCACAGAATAACCCAAACACTGTGAGAAGAACCCTAACCCCAGCTGAAATGAATGAAAAAAGGGCTAAGGGCCTGTGTTTCTGGTGTGACCAAAAGTATGAATTTGGCCACAAATGCACTGGTAAGAGACCTCAATTCTATCATGTGGAGGTAGAGGGCTATGACACTGATGAGGAGGAAGATACTGATGAAGAGGAGAGTGCACAACCTGATGCTCAGATTTCTCTACAGGCTTTGGATGGGATGATTGCATTTCAAACCATGAGAGTGGTTGGACACCATGGCAAAAAAATCTTACATGTTTTGCTTGATAGTGGGAGCACCCACAACTTTATTGATGAAGGGAAAGCCCTGAAGATGGATTGCAGAGTTGAGACAATTGCACCATTATGGGTGAAAGTTGCTGATGGAGGCAAAATTAGGTGTGACAGAATTATCAAACAATTTGAGTGGAAGATGCAGGGAGTGGTGTTCTGTGCTGATGTTTTGTTACTGCCACTTAGTGGAAGTGATGTTGTGCTGGGCATACAATGGTTAGCTAGCTTGGGGCCAATWTTATGGGACTTCAAGGCCCTTACCATGGAATTCAAACACCARGGTACTAAGGTGAAGCTGAGAGGAACAGTTGGAAAGAAGTTCAAGCAAATCAGCCCTGRTCAACTGGAGAAATTGGTTGRTCAAGGTGGGGAACTGTCATTAATGCAGCTGCTACCCAGTGATGAGCCCTACTCTCCCACTATACACCAAGTTGAAGCTCCACCACAAACCCCCTTGCCCCATGACTTGCAGCAACTATTGCAAGATTTYTCTTCTATCTTTGAACCTAACCCTTCACTGCCACCCTCGAGRYCTGCATTTGACCATAAAATTCCCCTGAAACCAAACACAGAACCCATTAGCATCAGACCATATAAATAYCCTAGCATGCARAAGACAGTCATTGAAGAACTCACTCAAGAAATGCTCAATCAAGGAGTGATAAGGGACAGTAATAGCCCTTTTGCTGCACCCATAGTATTAGTGAAGAAGAAAGATGGAGGGTGGAGGATGTGTGTWGACTATAGGGCTTTAAACAARGCCACAGTGAAGGATAAATTTCCAATCCCTGTGATAGAGGAGCTGCTAGATGAATTACATGGTACTAAGTTCTTCTCCAAAATAGATTTGAAGTCAGGCTACCACCAAATAAGGGTTCATGAAGAAGACATACACAAAACAGCTTTCAGAACTCATGTGGGGCATTTTGAGTACTTGGTCATGCCATTTGGATTGACCAATGCTCCATCCACATTTCAGGCACTCATGAAYTGTGTATTTAAGCCTTTTCTCAGAAAGTTCGTTTTGGTCTTTTTTGATGATATTCTTGTATATAGTCCCACTTGGCACTCTCACTTGGAACATTTGAAGTCTGTTTTACAGGTTATGTCAGATAATTCCTTGTGTGCAAACTTCAAAAAATGCTCATTTGGAGCAACAGAGATTCACTACCTCGGCCATATCATTAATGAGAGAGGTGTCATGACTGAACCTGACAAGATACAAGCCATACAAGACTGGGCAAYCCCAAAATCTCTCAAACAGCTAAGGGGCTTTCTTGGCCTAACAGGTTATTACAGAAGGTTTATAAAGGACTATGGTAAGATTGCCAAGCCTCTAACAATGCTCTTGCAGAAAGATAGTTGGAGGTGGACTGATGAGGCTACTACTGCTTTCAATGCACTCAAACAAGCTATGACCTCCCCTCCGGTYTTGGCTCTCCCTGATTTCACTAAACCATTTACAGTGGAGACTGATGCATCAGGGGTAGGTATAGGGGCAGTATTACAGCAAGGGGGTCATCCCATAGCATTYATGAGCAAGGCCCTCTCGGAAAGGAACAGGCTCCTATCAGCTTATGAAAGGGAGCTCATGGCAGTGGTTCAGGCAGTGAAGAAATGGCAGCAGTATCTTAGCCTTCAGCCTTTCACCATCAAGACAGACCAACAAAGTTTGAAGTTTGCTGAGGATCAAAAGCTGTCCACTCCCTTCCAGCTCAAATGGCTCTCTAAATTGGCTGGTTTTGACTACTCTATTGAGTATAAGAGTGGGTCTGAGAATAGAGCAGCTGATGCTCTATCTAGGCTTCCAGGGGCTCAATTAGCTGTCATGGCTATCTCATCTCTCCAATCACCTATGTACCAAGACATTCAGAGATTGTGGGAGCAGGATCCTAATTTGCTCAAAATCATTGAAGATCTCAAGTCTGATATTCAGTCACATCCTCAATTCACCTGGTCAAATGAGCAACTAAGGAGAAAAGGGAAGTTGGTGGTTGGGGATAGCCCTTCTCTTAAGTGGCAGATCATGAAGTGGATGCATAACTCAGCTCAAGGGGGGCATTCTGGCATAGAAGCTACTTATCAAAGGATCAAGGCTTTATTTTATTGGCAAGGATTAAAAAAGGCTGTTAAAGACTATGTGAGCCAGTGTGTGGTTTGTCAGAAATGCAAGTATGACCAGGCTGCTTACCCTGGTCTACTACAACCCTTGCCAATACCCCATGGTGTATGGGAGGATATAACCATGGATTTCATTGAGGGCTTGCCTAAGTCTCATGGGAAGGATGTCATACTTGTGGTCATTGACAGATTGAGCAAATATGCTCATTTCATTCCCCTATCACACCCCTTCACTGCCCTACAAGTAGCTCAAGCCTTCCAAGACAACATCTACAGATTACATGGTTTGCCAAAGTCTATCATTTCAGATAGAGACAAAATATTTATTAGCAAATTCTGGTCTGAACTGATGAAATTGCAGGGAATTGATCATTTGCTCTCAACATCTTATCACCCCCAGACTGATGGCCAGTCAGAAGTTCTTAACAGGTGTGTTGAGGGCTATCTAAGGTGTATGTGTCATGATTATCCTCARCAATGGCTTAAATGGCTCTCTCTTGCTGAATACTGGTATAATACCTCATACCACTCTGCCACTCATAAAACCCCTTTTGAGGTGTTATATGGCCAACCCCCTCCTATACACAGACCCTACCTCAGTGGTGAAAGCAGATTGGATGTAGTAGACAGAAGTCTATCACTAAGGGAGGCTACTATTCAGACCCTGAAGTTTCARCTTCAAAGAGCACAAGCAAGGATGCAACATCAGGCCAATGCTCACAGGACAGATAGGCAGTTYTCAGTAGGTGACTGGGTGTATCTCAAAATTCAGCCTTACAGGCAACATTCTCTATTATCCAGATCAAGCCAAAAACTAGCTGTCAAATATGTGGGGCCTTATGAAATCCTCAAAAAAGTTGGACAAGTAGCTTATACACTGGCCCTACCTCCCACCTCTAAGGTGCATCCCACCTTTCATGTCTCACTGCTCAAGAGACACAAAGGTCCTCCACCACCCTTATCCTCTATCCCAGAACCACCTGCTACTTATAATGAGGAAGYTCCACCTAAATTTCCCCTTAAGGTGCTGGACAGAAGAATGGCAAAGAAAGGTACTCAGGGTGTGGTCAAGTGGTTGATCCAGTGGGTTGGAGAAACTATTGAGGANTAGCTCCGAAAACTTCTTTGGTTTCTTCAGTATTTGACGTGCCTAGTTCATCATCAGCAAATGTTTCAGTTCCAAGAAATGCCAAAGTTAGTCTTATGTATAAAATGTATTGCAGCATAAATTTCATGTTATCTGATGAACTAGCTAGTTACTCTGATCTTAGCTATAAAATTGAAGATTGACCGCGACTTAGTCTAATCTATATATAATCACTGCATAACAGAGGTTGAACTGATCATCCTATTCTAAGATCGAAGAAGAATTTAACATATATGCATTTGTTTTCGAGAAGTATATCCATGAAGTAGATCAGACAACAGGAACCGGTTTTGATTTCGCAGTCTAAATCATATGCATGATTGTATATATTTGTATGAAGAAAAACTAACCCAAAAGACAAGATTCTGCTCCTTTTTTATCCTTGTGCTGTCAATAGCTCTTCGTCCTGTGATCAACTCTAACAAAACAACTCCTAAGCTATCGAATTAGCTAGACAGAATGCAATAATACAACAATAACTCGAGTTGGTTCGTGCTCGCTAACAAACAGAATGCACTGATGCACAAAACATTCTCTGTGTCGTCGTGATTCTGCACTATCGAATTGTTCGACAGCTACAATCTAAGTTAGATGGTGATCCAGTGTTAGTCTTATTCCTGCAAACATCAAACAATGGATACAAATTTACGCGGTCTAGAAAATGGGGGGAGAACGCGAAAATAAGGCCATATATACCTCTCCGGTTTCCTTGAGTTCACCTTTGTAAAGATTTCCATAATGGCTTTCGTTCATTATACACGATGGGCTGAAATCCTCAGTTGCATCAGCTAGCTCACGGAAGGTAAAACGTCGTGGCTCGATCATTGGATCGGCGTTAGAGTTAGTGTTTTCATCTGTGTTTGATTCATTCATTGTGTCAATAGGCTAGATGAAATTAATAGAGCCTCATATATAAAAGCAGTATACGAGCTTAGTGCGTGCAGTGCACTAGTCCTCGTATATATTACCAATTGGTTTTGTAATGAAACCCGGCTCGTATATATGGTTGTTAGAAATCTGCATAGCAAAAACACACATTGTATGGTATTAATCTGTATATATGGTTGTTAGAAATCCATGATATATTGCTTCAATTTGATGATAACTCAACTAAAAACTCAACTCGATTTGATCAGCTGATTATTGATAAAAAAATTAGAGAGAGATTAGAGATGCTGAAGTTTTCTAGGAATTAAGAAGACTCCTTCATACTTGTTGCACAAGTGTCGTGTCATATGACAAAGTATTAGGTACATCGGATGTACAATAAATTTACTGTACATCAGATTATAGTGACCATTTTGGTTAATATAGTAACCTTTTTTATTAATATAGTGACCCTTATTATTTATCACTATATTGATGTAAATTGAGAATGAGTGACTATATTGATATAAAGGGTCACTATATTAATATAAAGGGTAACTATAAATTTATTGTACATCCGATGCATACAATACCTTCTGATAATAATACTCATAACTTCGTCGTTATTATTAATTAATAATCCAATATTAATAAATGAAGACCGCATCAAGATCGATCTTAAGATGTGTTAGGACAAAGATGTAGCAAACGTGTTGACTATATATTCATAAATGTTCTGATATCTATATACATTTTTTTGGTATTATTTTAAATTTGTATGGTATATTTGTGTGTGCACGCATTAAACCAATTCATCTATATGTACCTAAACATAAAAGACACAAAACCACCATTCAATTTCTAACCTACAAAAATTAAACATAAAGAATGACAAAAATAATGAACACACATAAACTTGTTAATCATTTGATGCTCCTGTTTGTCTCGACTATAATTTTCTCTTCACTATCAAATTATAGAGCAAATAAACTCCTAAACTTCGCCGAAGCAAATCCGTTTATGAAAAATGTAAAGTTTCATGTAGCGATCATAAACACTTTATTAAGTGATACACTTTATGTGCATTGCCATGGTGAAGGAAGAGATTTTCAAATTCAACATGTTCCAATAAACAAGAATTTTACATTTAGTTTGCGCACTAGCTTTTTCCACCAAGTATATTACAGATGCGACATGCTATGGTCTTGAGGGCAACTAAATTTTGAAGCATTCTATGATGACCTAAATTTCATTGATGAAGGTTGTGGTGGACGACATTGCTTTTGGAAGGCAACTGATGAAGGAATTTACTTGTACAACCTTCATCAACAAATTTTTGTGTTTCGACTTAATTGGATGAAAAGATTTTAATTAGGACTTAGAAACTATATATGTTTCTTTCATGTAAGAAATAAATGATTATATCCTTTGATCCCCAAGCTAAGGTCTCATATCAAATTCTAAGAAACTGAAAGACACAATGAAAGAAAAACAAAGATTCTAAACGAAACAAACATTTAGAGCTTGTTTGGTAGACAAGAAATGGGGGAAAGGAAGGAAAAAGGAAGAAATAAGATATAACACTTTCTGGTATTTGGTTAAAAATATGGTAGGAAAGGAAAGGAATTTGAGAATTGATGGGAATGTCTCGTTACAATTTATTCCTTTTACTTTCCTCCTAAAATTTAGGGAATTTGGAAGAAAAGAGAAAATAAACATAATTTCTATTCATTTCTCTTCCCTCCTTTAATATAGTATTATTAGTTTTTATATGCACGCGATGCGTGCTTAGACATAAAAATTGTACAAAGTCAAATTCATCATGTATGTTTAGAGAAAATTAGCAATGAACAATAATTATTTATGTAAATATAACTATGTCTTGACTTCAAATTATATGTTTTATTCCAATTTGATGTAAACCTTTCTTATTGATTTAAGTTTTCACTACATAAGTNTTAATTAAGCCTGATCACCATTCTCAGTGATTCACTTGAGAATCTGGTCAGGGTGATCTGTGGTAAGTTTTTAGATTGTTTGGAGAAGTGCATCAAGAACGGAATGGAAAGGGTTTGGAATGACGGGAAGATCGAATTTCTGAATTTGATTTGAATTTTTTTAAAAAAAACGAACACACGAGTATCATTAATCAGTTAAAATTTTAACAAAATACGTCTCTGAAGTACAATTGATTCTAGAAGGAGTATTTATTTTGATTAGAAGTCTCCAATTTCTTCTACAAAAACTCATAATGGTGGTTTGGTAATGTAGTTGACAACACTAAGTCCAAATGTCCAATACAACTACTTTTCGGAGTTCTTTCCTCTTTACATTTGGTCAAAAACTTTCACAAAAAGGGGGTCCATGTAACAAAGATAAAGAATCCGAACGAAAAAAATGTAAATTAGTAGTACTTGTATTATTTTTGTAGGATTTGGAAATTTTATATATTGCACAAGTAATAAATTTCCAATAAAATTAATGACACCTAAAAGATTAATTGACATAAATTCAGGTCATGTTCTCGTCGTAATAAGTTCAGCTCAGTAAAAATAAGTTCAGTTCAGTAAAAATAAGTTCAATTCTTAACAAATTTGTTAAGGTTTTAGTAAAAATAAATCCAGTTCAGTACCAATAAGTTCAGTTCAGTAAAAATAAGTTCAGTTCGGTAAAAATAAGTTCAGTTCAGTAAAATTCAGTTGACGAGAACAGAGCCTCGGTTGATGGTCTTGTTTATTGATGTCATTGACTCATATTGTGTATGAATGACTGAGTTGTTTATTTGTATATGAATGAGTGATTGATTTATAACAAATTAACATATACAAGTATTTACTTATATCAGACATTCTCATTGCATCTCAAAGTAGGATGTAAATTGTTTACACACAGCAGAATTTACACAGAAGTACAGAAAAGTTATTTGCAATCCACAATGATATTAGGCTCTTTACAAAGTTGAGGAAGAGGTGTTTGATCTGTTGTTTGTTGAGATCTGAGAGACACATGATGGCAGTGACAACATGACTCATATCGGGTCGTGCTCTACGGTCTGTTAGCCGGAAAGTCTCCCTGGAGGGCCGGGTCAGCTAGCTCCGAAAACTTCTTTGGTTTCTTCAGTATTTGACGTGCCTAGTTCATCATCAGCAAATGTTTCAGTTCCAAGAAATGCCAAAGTTAGTCTTATGTATAAAATGTATTGCAGCATAAATTTCATGTTATCTGATGAACTAGCTAGTTACTCTGATCTTAGCTATAAAATTGAAGATTGATCGCGACTTAGTCTAATCTATATATAATCACTGCATAACAGAAGTTGAACTGATCATCCTATTCTAAGATCGAAGAAGAATTTAACATATATGCATTTGTTTTCGAGAAGTATATCCATGAAGTAGATCAGACAACAGGAACCAGTTTTAATTTCGCAGTCTAAATCATATGCATGATTGTATATATTTGTATGAAGAAAAACTAACCCAAAAGACAAGATTCTGCTCCTGTTTTATCCTTGTGCTGTCAATAGCTCTTCGTCCTGTGATCAACTCTAACAAAACAACTCCAAAGCTATGTACGTCTGCCTTCGCAAGTTCGCAGTCAGAAGTCCTCTTTCTATGTACTCGGGTGCCGTGCAGACTCTCAAGCCAGTCAAGGTTTCTACAAGTCCTATAACATCGAGTTCCTCATCATCGGAAGGTACTAACACAGCTAGCACGAAGTCAGAGAGCTTAGCATTGTAATCGTTGTCTAGTAGGATGTTGTAGGGGTGCAGGTTGTGATAGATACGCCGAGGGCTGGCGGTGTTGTGTATGTATTCTAATCCTTTCGCTACCCTCAAAGCTACTCTCATTCTCGTATCCCAGTCTAGGGGCTTTCGCCTGAGTGATCTGTCTGAAATTTTTCAAAAACAGAATTAGCTAGACAGAATGCAATAATACAAGAATAACTCGAGTTGGTTCGTGCTCGCTAACAAACAGAATGCACTGATGCACAAAGTCCCCAATTGCAACCAAAGTTTGTGAATATGGGATATACTAAAAATATCATTATTAAAAGTAATGAATAAACATTAAATAAACTTCTTAAAGCGGAAATAATTTAGAAAATCATGATAATATTACACATTGTTTGAGATATTTAATGCTTATTTGAACTTTTTCTTTTCACTTTTAGCTTCTTATCCATAGCCCTTAAGGCTATGTTTAGCATTTCCCACAAATAATATCTATGTAATAATGAACGAGATATCAAAGTTCATACTTGTACAATATTTTGTTATACCGACCATTTAGGTAATAAATTAATAATCATAATGAATTCTGTGACGAACATGTTGACCATTCATAAATGTTCCTGACTTCCTGTGTATCTGTTAGTTTGTTACGATTCATTTCTATATTGAAACCAACTCGATTATAAAATTAAAGATGGTCAATCTTAGAAATAACAATACATATAACTTACTATTAAACATTTAAACCACCACAATCAATAATCTCAAAACACACACACAAAAAGTAAACACAAAGAAAACCACAAGAGAATAATAATGAACACAAACAAGGTCTTAATTAGACATGTCATGCTCTTGGTTCTTACTTATGAACACCTAAATGATTAATTTGTTAAGGTTTTAGTAAAAATAAAATCAGTTCAGTACCAATAAGTCAGTTCAGTAAAAATAAGTTCAGTTCGGTAAAAATAAGTTCAGTTCAGTAAAATTCAGTTACGAGAACAGAGCCTCGGTTGATGGTCTTGTTTATTGATGTCATTGACTCATATTGTGTATGAATGACTGATTGTTTATTTGTATATGAATGAGTGATTGATTATAAACAAATTAACATATACAAGTATTACTTATATCAGACATTCTCATTGCATCTCAAAGTAGGATGTAAATTGTTTACACACAGCAGAATTTACACAGAAGTACGAGAAAGTTATTTGCAATCCACAATGATATTGGCTCTTTACAAGTTGAGGAAGAGTGTTTGATCTGTTGTTTGTTGAGATCTGAGAGACACATGATGCAGTGACAACATGACTCATATCGGGTCGTGCTCTTCGGCTGTTAGCCGGAAAGTCTCCTGGAGGGCGGGTCAGGTAGCTCCGAAAACTTCTTTGGTTTCTTCAGTATTTGACGTGCCTAGTTCATCATCAGCAAATGTTTCAGTTCCAGAAATGCCAAATTAGTCTTATGATAAAATGTATTGCAGCATAAATTCATGTATCTGATGAACTAGCTATTACTCTGATCTTAGCTATAAAATTGAGATTGACCGCGACTTAGTCTATCTATATATAATCATGCATAACAGAGGTTGAACTGATCTCCTTTCTAAGATCGAGAAGATTTAACATATATGCATATTGTTTTCGAGAAGTATATCCATGAAGTAGATCAGACAACAGGAACCGGTTTTGATTTCGCAGTCTAAATCATATGCATGATTGTATATATTGTTATGAAGAAAAACTAACCCAAAAGACAGATTCTGCTCCTTTTTTATCTTGTGCTGTCAATAGCTCTTCGTCCTGTGATCAACTCTCAAAAACAACTCCTAAGCTATCGAATTAGCTAGACAGAATGCAATAATACAACAATAACTCGAGTTGGTCGTGCTCGCTAACAAACAGAATGCACTGATGCACAACATTCTCTGTGTCGTCGTGATTCTGCACTATCGAATTGTTCGACAGCTACAATCTAAGTTAGATGGTGATCCAGTGTTAGTCTTATTCCTGCAACATCAAACAATGGATACAAATTTACGCGGTCTAGAAAATGGTGGAGAACGCGAAAATAAGGCCATATATACCTCTCCGGTTTCCTTGAGTTCACCTGTAAAGATTTCCATAATTGCTTTCGTTCATTATACACGATGGCTGAAATCCTCAGTTGCATCAGCTAGCTCACGGAAGGTAAAACGTCGTGGCTCGATCATTGGTCGGCGTTAGGAGTTAGTGTTTTATCTGTGTTTGATTCATTCATTTGTCAATAGGCTAGATGAATTAATAGAGCCTCCTATATAAAAGCAGTATACGAGCTTAGTGCGTGCAGTGCACTAGTCTCGTATATATTACCAATTGGTTTTGTAATGAAACCCGGCTCGTATATATGGTTGTTAGAAATCTGCATAGCAAAACACACATTGTATGGTATAATCGTAATATTGGTTGTTAGAAATCATGATAATTGCTTCAATTTGATGATAACTCAACTAAAAACTCAACTCGATTTGATCAGCTGATATTATAAAAAAATTAGAGAGAGATTAGAGATGCTGAAGTTTTCTAGGAATTAAGAAGACTCCTTCATACTTGTTGCACAGATGTCGTGTCATATGACAAAGTATTAGGTACATCGGATGTACAATAATTTACTGTACATCAGATTATAGTGACCATTTTGTTAATATAGTAACCTTTTTATTATATAGTGCCTATTATTATTTATCACTATATTGATGTAAATTGAGAATGAGTACTATATTGATATAAAGGGTCACTATATTAATATAAAGGGTACTATAAATTTATGTACATCCGATGCATACAATACCTTCTGATAATAATACTCATAACTTCGTCGTTATATTATATAATCCAATATTAATAAATGAAGACCGCATCAAGATCGATCTTAAGATGTGTTAGGACAAAGATGTAGCAAACGTGTTGACTATTATTCATAAATGTTCTGATTTCTATATACATTTTTTTGGTATTATTTTAAATTTGTATGTATATTTTGTGTGCACGCATTAAACCAATTCATCTATATGTACCTAAACATAAAAGACACAAAACCACCATTCAATTTCTACCTACAAAATTAAACATAAAGAATGACAAAAATAATGAACAACATAAACTGTTAATCATTTGATGCTCCTGTTTGTCTCGACTATAATTTTCTCTCACTATCAAATTATAGAGCAAATAAACTCCTAAACTTCGCCGAAGCAAATCCGTTTATGAAAATGTAAAGTTTCATGTAGCGATCATAAACACTTATTAAGTGATACACTTTATGTGCATTGCCATGGTGAAGGAAGAAATTTCAAATCAACATGTTCCAATAAACAAGAATTTTACATTTAGTTTGCGCACTAGCTTTTCACCAAGTATATTACAGATGCGACATGCTATGGTCTTGAGGGCAACTAAATTTTGAAGCATTCTATGATGACCTAAATTTCATTGATGAAGTTGTGGTGGACGACATTGCTTTGGAAGGCAACTGATGAAGGAATTACTTGTACAACCTTCATCAACAAATTTTTGTGTTTCGACTTAATTGGATGAAAAGATTTTAATTAGGACTTAGAAACTATATATGTTTCTTTCATGTAAGAAATAAATGATTATATCTTTGATCCCCAAGCTAAGGTCTCATATCAATTCTAAGAAACTGAAGACACAATGAAAGAAAACAAAGATTCTAAACGAAACAACATTAGAGCTTGTTTGGTAGACAAGAAATGGGGAAAGGAAGAAAAAGGAAGAAATAAGATATAACACTTTCTGGTATTTGGTTAAAAATATGGTAGGAAAGGAAAGGAATTTGAGAATTGATGGGAATGTCTCGTTACAATTTTTCCTTTACTTCCTCCTAAAATTTAGGGAATTTGGAAGAAAAGAGAAAATAAACATAATTTCTATTCATTTCTCTTCCCTCCTTTAATATAGTATTATTAGTTTTTATATGCACGCGATGCGTGCTTAGACATAAAAATTGTACAAAGTCAAATTCATCATGTATGTTTAGAGAAAATTAGCAATGAACAATAATTATTTATGTAAAATAACTATGTCTTGACTTCAAATTATATGTTTATTCCAATTTGATGTAACCTTTCTTATTGATTTAAGTTTTCACTACATAAGTTACACAATAAATGCATTTTCCATTTTTAAATAAATAGAGGAGAGGGTAATTTAGGCACATCAAGTCATTAACTTTAAAAC
>SNQN01000179.1:146786-157140 GCA_008642245.1 Bassia scoparia
TCATTAAGGGTATCAATGTCATTTAAGAGAGGGGACACCATCCTCCTCCCTTCCCTTATATAATAGAGATGTGCACGCTACGCGTGCTTCTACACATAAAAAAATTTAATTGAAGTAGTTTGACATGCTTCCGTGTTACTTAACATAGTGAAAACAAACTGTGTTTTTGTATGTTTAGGGGTGAGAGAGAATTTTGTCTTATAAACGGTCATACCATAATTACGGAGTATATAATTAGTTTCCAAATTCATTATAAATTATAATTAGTGTCTAGGTTCATTGTGCTTTGATTGTCATTAATATTTTGGAAGCCAGTGTTGAATTTGGCAAATTAATTCAATTAATTTTAGTTCATTGAGAAATTAATAGTTTTTTTTTAAATTAGTGTTTAAAATTTGCATTGTTTTATATTGGTGTTGACTTTGAGTTATTTGAATTTTATTTTTAATTTTCTAAATATATAATCATTAAGGGTAGGAATGTAACTTCCTAGGGGATACCATTGCTCCCCTTCCCTTATATTATAGAGATCTAACCATAAATGAGAAAATAAACTTAATTTCACTTCTTTTTGCTTTTCTTCCTAAACTAATATCTAACCAAACAATGAATTTTTTTCACTTCTTCTATTTGAACCAATTAAACATGGAAAAATATATAAATTTATAATTTCCCTTTCTTTATTTTCTCTTGCCTTTTCTTTTTTTTTCCTTTACTAATACTGAACTAAACAGGCTGTTAAGAAATTTATTTCAAGAAACAACAAATTAAAACAAAGAGAAAAGAGGGAGTAATACTCGTAATTTTATTGTTATTATTAATAATCCCATATTAATAATTGAAGACGACATTCTCACCTATTAATGTGCTTTGGCTAATTGGGGCTTGGCCCTCTTTTGCATCAAAAAAAATGTGCTTTGGCTAAAATGCTAAATTGCAGTTAATTTTTCATGTTTTGTTTCATATACAAAATATTCCGAGTAAAAAAGGACTTATCAAAGGTGAGCCATATTGTAGCTAGCTTTGTTACATCACATTTCTAAGCTACAACAATTTCAAGCTACAACATTATTGTTTAAAAATGACCCAAATGATATTTTTACATTTTTAATTTATTAAAAGAGAGAGGAAAATACTAAATAATAAATGCGTGATTCCCAAAACCTTGTAAAGAGTAGCTCAGCAGAGCTATATGATTTTTTTAAGCTTCAACATATTTTACTCCACAATGGTTGAGCAATAGTAATTTAAAAGTTTACATATTTACAAGGAAGTCCTTCATATCATCCGTTGAGGATGCTCTAGGCTGACCTAGTATTGAAGCATTCCTTTGAATGCTAGGAATGAGGATCAAACCCCAATTGCAACCAAAGTTTGTGAATATGGGATATACTAAAAATATCATTATCAAAAGTAATGGATAAACATTAAATAAACTTCTTAAAGTGGAAATAATTTAGAAAAACATGATAATATTACACATTATTTGAGATATTTAATGCTTATTTGAACTTTTTCTTTTCACTTTTAGCTTCTTATCCATAGCCCTTAAGGCTATGTTTAGCATTTCCCATAAATAATATCTATGTAATATAATGAACGAGATATCAAAGTTCATACTTGTACAATATTTTGTTATACCATTTAGGTAATAAATTAATAATCATAATGAATTATGTGACAAACATGTTGACCATTCATAAATGTTCCTGACTTCCTGTGTATCGGTTAGTTTGTTACGATTCATTTCTATATTCAAACCAACTCGATTATAAAATTCAAGATGGTCAATCTTAGAAATAACAATAATACATATAACTTACTATTAAACATTTAAACCACCACAATCAATAATCTCAACACACACAAAAAGTAAACACAAAGAAAACCACAAGAGAATAATAATGAACACAAACAAGGTCTTAATTAGACATGTCATGCTCTTGGTTCTTACCATAACAACTCTAATTTTTTCTTCAAATTATGGAATAAATTTGGCTCATGCATCACCTATTACCAAGTTTGTGAAATACTATGTAGCAGTGATAAATGGGTTGTCAAGTGACAAACTTAATGTACATTGTAAGCTTGTTGGACCTGTAGACCAAGACCTCCATCATCAGGAATTGGATGTAAACACCAACTTCACCTGGAGTTTTCGCACGACGATTTTGTACACAATACGGTACGATACCACAATACGTACGACTGCGACATCGATTGGGCTTACGGCCGTCTCCATTTCATGCATTCAGAGACAACGCTAAGTTCATTGATGAAGGTTGTGGTGGACGACATTGCTTTTGGAATGCAACTAATATGGGGCTATATTTGTATCAAATTCAACAAATCGGTTTGTGTTTCAGTTTGGTTGGGATAAAATTATTAATTAATGACAACTCTGAAACTATATTTATCTTCGTATAAGAAATAAATACTCCTTCCGTTTCTTTTTACTTGCACCATTCCATTTGACATCTTCAAGACACAACTTTGACTACTAATAACTTAAATTGTATTGTTTAGAAAATTATAAAATTTATATTAATAAACTATACATTAAGACGAATCTAACAACATCTCACTTGACTATATTATACATTATAAATTTGCCAAAAAAATTGGTCAAAGTTTACTAACTTTGCTCCAAAAAGGAAATGAAGGGAGTAATTACTTTAGTAATTGAAGTTGTTGCAAATTGAACTTATTTTTCTTGATTATTGAACTTATTAGTGTGTGCGGGTGAGAATATGTTTGTATCTATGTCATATTATATTATATCATTGTAATGATGAATAATAATTATCCTTGTATATCAATCTTTTTGTTTTGGCTATTTGAAGATGTTTGGTCTATGCTCTTTGGAGATTAAGGAATTCAAATGATGAAGGGGAGAAATTAAAGATGAGAATTAAATGAAGGAGAGATGTGAAGATGAAAAAAACGTTGAATAAAGAACGAATTATTGTATGTGCCTTGTCAAAAAAAAAAACTGTTGTATGTGTATTATAATATAATACCTTTTTTTATTTCAAATTAAATGTTATTGTATTTTTTTTTTAAAAAAAGGTAAAACGAAAACAAAACTAAGAAAAGCAAGGTAAAATGCATGCAACTACGCAGACCGTCGACAATTAAAGTGCTCAAACGATTGCTCGGCACTTAAACTACTTAGTTCAAGCGACTGCATTCTGACAGCGAATTCATGACACAAACACCGTGTTTCATTGTTGGCGTTCTAGCAAGGCGGCGAGTATAAAACAACCATAATTTTGACACGGACACCTTTTTAATTATCATTGCTACCTTTATAATTCATATACACGTTGCTCCACTTATCATGGACGCCTTCCCAAAATTTATTTTCTTTCTATTTCACCACGAGCACACCTCTTATTTTACTTTTTTTCAAAATTACCCAGCAAAAAACCACATGAAATGAGAAAAAAGCCTTGTGATTGGGACTCTTATCTCATGTTTAGTGAGATTCCTATCATTCCCGTTTTGCACGGACTCATAGGAAGGGACTTGTGATTGGAAGAAATTCGACAATGTAAACGAGTAAATTAATCAAAATAATTTTAACGTTTACATATTGTTAAATCTCTTTCTTGAAATACGTGAAAATTCAATTAATGCCACTTTTTGTAGAGGTGATAAAAAAAGCCCGGTCCGCCCAGTCTGAAATTTTGCGGGCTTTGATCACGACTTTTTTGGCCTGAATCAGGATGGGCGGGCCCGAAATTTTCATTTTTGGTCGGGCTTTGGCGATTAAAATTTTGGACCCGGCCCGAAAAAACCCGCTAGACCCACACTTATTTTTGGGCTTTGGCACATACTTAAGGCCCGAACCTAGTCCGGCCGAGCCGATTATCGGCCTATATTTTAAGGCAAGCCGACCCGACCATGATCACCTCTACTTTTTTGGAACAGAAAGTGTAACATTTTATTAAAAACGTAGGAAGTATTAACGAGTTAAATTTTGTTGCATTATTGTAAACGAGAAAGGAAATCATAAATAGCGCAATCTTGAAAAAAAAATCTAACCACTGATAAACATAATTGCTCATGTTATTAGTGCACGCTTGACGACTTTCATTAAAAAAATCTTGTCAAAGTAACCTTTTCTCTCTGTTCTATATTATTCGCATCCACTTTAAGTTGCACAAGAATTGAGAAAAGAGAGAGAAAATAGATAGTGGACCTCAAATGGTGAATTTATATATTAAGAAGAAAGAAAAAATATTGATTAAGAAAGAAAAGTTGAAAGTGGATCACATGAAAGTGAGATTTACATTATTATTATATTTACAAGAATATAGTGGTAATTTTTGTGGAACCATTTACATTTAAAAAAGTTGCAAGTATTTTGCAATTTTCTAAATAGGAAAATGATGCAAGTAAAAAAGAACGAATTGAAGGAAGTATAGTTATGAGATAATCAATTAAAATAGTAACAAAAATTAAATTATTATATAACAACTGAAATTATATGTAGGCTTAGGATACAATACTATCTTTTTATCCAAACTTTTTAAAATATCTAATTAGCTCTTAACACTTATTTAAAAGCTTATCTATTATGAAATTTATTTTAAATCGGTTTAAAACTTATTCTATTATCTAATCTCTATTATATATGGGAAGGGGGAGGTGGTGGTGATGTCTCTCTAAAATTATCCGGCCCCCTACCCTTATTAAATACAACCTTAATAAATCACCACCTTTCATTGTGAGAGTAAAATGTATATGTAGTCCCCACTTACACTAAGTGTATTGTCCAGTCATAGAATAACAAATTACAATTTATTATTTGAAAAGTTACATTTTCAAGTAGTGTAATAAGGGGTCCACTTGCATCAGCCAATTAGAAGATAAGAATGTACTTAGTGTATGTGTAGCCTTTTCCCTTGTACAATTAAAAAAAAACAATATACGGAGTAAGATGTAACAAACATGTTGACTATTCATAATAAATGTTCTCAAATCCTTATGGATTTTTGCAAGGTATTCTTTTGTCTAATTGTGTGTGCACACATTAAACCAAATCTTCTATAAGTACCTAGACTTAAAAGTCAAAAAACCACCAAACAATCTCTAACCTGCTAAAATTAAACACAAAGTACAACAAAAATGAACACACATAAACTTGTTAATCACCTTATGCTTCTGTTTGTCTCAACTATAATTTTCTATTCACTATCAAATTATGGAGAAATCAAACCCCTAAACTTCGCCGAAGCAAGTCCCTTTATGAAAAATGTGAAATTCCATGTAGCAATCATAAACAATTTATCAAGTGATACACTTGATGTGCGTTGTAACGGTCATGGAACAGATTATCATCTTCAACATGTACCGATAAACAATAATTTTACATTTAATCTACGCACTAGTTTTTTCGATGTTGTACATTATAGATGTGACTTACAATGGTCTCAAGGGTATCTCAATTTCGAAGTGTTCCGAGATGACCCAAAGTTCATTGATAATGGGTGTGGTGGACGACATTGCTTTTGGAARGCAGCTGATGAAGGGATTTACTTGTTCAACCTTCATAAACAAATTGACGTGTTACAATTTCATTGGATTAAGACCTAGAAACTATTTATGTTTCTTTCATGTAAGAATTAAATAATTGTATCCTCTAATCCCCAACCTCGGGTCTCATATCAAATTACCAAAACCATGACTTTGTTTTCTTACATTGTGGAATTTTAGTTTATAAAATTGGCATATTGTAGATATCCAAACTTGTCCACTCCTTAAGATCGATGATATCACTATATATACTACGATAAAATTGGTCCAATTCTAAAGAATAGTTGCTTTAAACAATGCCTGTAATCTCAATTTTCACGTGTTTAAATGCTCAAAAAACAAGTTTTGTTTTTCAAATAATTTGCTTTTATTTTAAAAAAAWTCCTAGAATTTTTCGGATATTTTCTAACATTGTTTAGCCATTTTTTGCAAATTCAAACATTTTACAATTTTAAAAATTAACAAAAAATATCATAAAATTTAATAATAACTTTTAAAATTAACAAAAAATATCATAAAATTTTGACACAATGCACAATAAACTAMTYCTGATTATTAAATATTTTTTCTATAATTTTTCATTTTGTAATATTCGATTTATACAATTTAAAGCAAAAAAATGAACGGTAGCGAAAAACGAGCAAAACGAGAGATTTTGGAAGGTTCCATACTTCCATGCAATGAACCTATACATGAGTCTTCCCCCTTACTTTCTGGGAAAGAAACATATCAAAAAATTACGACAAAATATCAACCAAAGTTATTTTTATAATGGATTATGCAATTCAATCAAGGAAACAAAAAGGAAAGAGATCGCAAAAAAAAAAAAAAGTGAAAAAATATATGCAAAGTTATTACGCGCAAAATCAAGGCCTACAAATACATGCATCCACAATAAAAGAAGATAATTTTGGACAAATTGATTTCGGTTCCTTCAATCAATCTAAATTCAAGTGGCCACTAAATTATTATTAAACTTTATGTTCTCTATTTTAAATCATCTAGATCCTTTTTATTGTGTGTKCTTTTAGGACAATAAAACAGAAATATGATTGTTGTTCAACATTACAATGGTGAATTTGCAATTGAGATCGAGTATAGTAGGCTGCTAGATGCGGGTGCGTTGTGCACTACTTYGCCCTTTTAACCTCGTCCCCGAATCAATACCTTTGGTGYACAACCAGACCACGAAGCYTTTAGCCTTGCATTGCATCTTGGCAAGACATAATAATGGACTTCGAATCTCCCAAAAGGATTGCAATGGCGAGTCTGTCGACTTTCTCTATTCGATTTTTGATGAGTATCCACAGTCCTCGATCTACACCAAGCATATTCATACTATGTGCAATATAAGTATTCAATAACTTGTTCTCCACATTCATAGGCCTCGAGCGCATCCTTATCGTAACCCTAAACCCATGGCTTTCATATATCCACTAAAAAAAGAGTTGAGTCAAGATATTAGGTCTCATTTGGCCTGATAAAAATCTTTCACATAAATTTCATGCTTAATTAATTAGTTCATTATTATAACTAGTCTTATATGCATGCAATGCATGTTGTGGTTTTAAATACGTCCATGATTTTTCTACTTCATTTGGTTCGTAATATCTTTTTTGTGATTAAATCTTGAATACAAAATACTTAAATTTTGATTATTTAATTTATTATGTGTTTTCATATGTTATTATTATTGTAGTCGTATAATGGTAAACAAATATGATATTTATTTAAGTTGAAAAAATATATTGTGATTTAAAAATTGTTATATATTGAAATTTTAATTAGAACAATATAATTTTTTTGACGGATAGAACAATATATAATTGGAGTGTTAATATTGTGAAAATTATAATTTTATGATTATGATATGTTTTTGGAAAAGTTAATTAAAGAGTATTAATTGTATGATTTTTTTGGATTTTTTTCCACATTAAACATTTTTTATTTCTTTTATTTTTATAATTTATTTTATTTCGATAAGAAGAATATAACAAATGTTGACTGTCATAAATGTTGTCATATCCATAGATATGAACACATTAAACCACCTCATGTTACGACATAAGAGAGCTTTCCAAAGCTAGCTCAAGGAAGGAGAGCTCAATATCCTATATAATCTCACATCACCCCCCATATGATCGATGTGACTCAAGTCTCATCCATCTGCAATGGACCATAAATATCATTATATTCATTGAATGCAATAGTATAATTAAAAGTTCAAAACCACCATATTCTTATTAGTATAAGTAAGAGGGGGAGAAGTGGTGTCGCCTTTCAAATACAATTCACCCTTAATGAAAATTAAATGTTCTTTGTATAATAAATAAAAAAAAATTAATGGCACCTTGTATATTTAGATTTTTTAATTTTGCTCATAAAATATGAAGATGGAATAAAATTGAAAATTTTCAATTAATTTCAATGATGGTTAATTATTGTTTTGATCTACATGTTTGAAGTAATTGTGCATCAAATTGAGTTAAAATTAGTTGGAACAAGTACTTATTAATCAGAGAGCTAAAGGAAATTTTTAACATGAATTTATACTTATACTAATATTTTAACGTATAAGGTTTAATTATCATTAAGGTATTGCAGATATTTATTATGTTAATCAAAACTTATTCTACTTTTCTAAACTTATACATCACATTTTTTCCACTTTATTTAGTGCAAGTTTCCTCCGTTTAATACATGCTCACTTTTAATAATATTATTAAATTTGTAAAACATACAAACACAACGTATTGAGTTATAGATTTAATAACAATTAAAAATTATTATGTTAATTTTTGTAACACGAAGAATAACTAATTGATGTTTATAAAATGTTAATTTGACATGCACGCATAGCGTGCGAAAAATACTAGTATAACATTCAATTGAGCATTCTTAAAAAAATATTAAGACAAATAATAAGAAACACAACAAATATGAACTCACATAAGCTACTTAATCACTCATTCTCTTGTTATTGTTGACGATAATATCTCATCTAACAATAACAAGTAATCAAACCCTTAACTTCGATCAATCATATGCCTATTTACGCAAAATTTGTAAATAACTTGTTGCAACATCAGACGGATTGTTACCAATTCACGAAGAGCCTACTTGACGTTACTTGTACTGTACTCTGAAAGAGACTCTCCAACTTCAGCACTACCGGTTAATGCCCAACTTCTCTTGATTTGCAACTTCTTACTCTATACCGGGTGAATACAATGGACTTCATAGTGGGCGATTGGAACTGCCAATTCGAGCTTTCGACGACAATGCTGGGTTCTGGATTGCTAAACGAAGTCCACTTTTACTGGAATCAAAGTCCACATTTCATGTGAACTTCCGAATGCGCCCTTCCACTACTCCACCTCTCTAATTGTTAGTCTGGCGCCTTGAATCTATTGTATGCCGTACTCCCACTTCGTATAACTTTGTACTGCGCCCTTCGTATAATTGTTAGTCTGACACCTTGAATCAATACAACAACAACCCAACGCCCGACCTAGGCCAGGCGTTGGGTTGTTTAATATTTTTTTTTTTTGGACTTTGATAAGTATGACGCTTGACCATGGCGACGCGGCCATGGTCCTGGCGCCTAGCCTAGGCGTCAACACCACGCCTAGCCTATGGTGTTGACGCCTAGGCTAGGCGCCAGAACCATGGCCGCGTCGCCATGGTCAAGCGTCCAAGGCCTTAAAAAATGCGAATTTTTTCTTTAATTTGATGTTGGCCTGGTGGTTGAGGTGAGGTGGTTGTAGGCGTGGGGTGGGGTGGTGGGGTGGTTGCAGGCGTGACGTAGGGTCAAGACGATGGTYGCAAGGTGGCTTGGTGGTGGTGGGTATATGTTGGGGGCAAGGGTAATATAGGAAGATTACATGAAAGGTGGACTTTGATTCTAGTAAAAGTGAACTTCGAATAGTAATCTCCTGCTGGGTTCTTTGACGACGGGTGTGGTGGACGACATTGTTTTTGGAAAGCGGCCGTGGATGGGTTATATTTGTACAACCTTCATGATCAGAAGTTTGTTTTTAAAATTGAGTGGGTTAACAAGGACGTACTATGAAACCAYATAGTGTATGTTGTTTMTTTCGTCTAAGAAATAAATTATTATAAACTTTTACTACCATACAAGTTTCAATCATCATGTATTCATGTTAATTATGGTCGATGATTTTTTTTATGCAACGCAAATAATTTTGTTAGTCAATTGGTTCAACATAGTTTAGAACTTTAGATAATAGGAGCTCAATGCTCTAACAAGATTAGAGTATGGATATGTTTTTATTCAATTTTAGCTCTTTTTTTTCCGTAGGAGATGGAAAAATAATAGATCAAATTAAATTTAACTTTGACACAATCTAAATTAAATTTATTATATATATATATATATCCTTTTACTTGACTCGACTCGCTTAGAGTACATTAAACTTAGCTCGGCCCGAAAACATGCGAGCTTTGGGCAAGACTTTTCGGGCCGAGCCGAACCCAAACCAATTTTTAAATTTTTGGACGAATTTTGGAAATCAAAATTTACACATTTTAGTTAAATTTTTAGGTCCGATCCGAAAAAGTCCGTGCAAGCCCGAACTAATATTTCGGGCTTTGGGGCAACAATTCTAGGCCATCCTGATTAATGGTCCTTACTTTATATTTCAAGTCGGCCTGAACCCGATCTGGTCCGGCTCATGATCACCTCTAAACTCGCTAAAAATTATCGCCTGCTTGAGTTGACTCTTGACTCGTTGCTCAATAAGCTCGTTAAACCTGGGTTCGATTCGTGATTGATACTAAGTGAGAGTGCGCT